>ML210381.1:0-42889 GCA_004369085.1 Coprinopsis marcescibilis | reverse complement strand
TGAAGTTATTGGCAGTCTTCCATTTGAGAATTGCAGCACATCCTCCTCCTAGCCATGCAGCTGAAGCTGTGCCAGAGCCACAATCTAGCCACATGGCTGTGGCATGGCCTTCACACGGCCTTCACACGGCCTTCATACAGCAGCCGCACTAGAGCCGTGCCAGAGCCGCACTCCAGCCGCACAGCTCTGGCACAGCCTTCACATGGCAGCCGCACTAGAGCCGTGCCAGGGCTGTGTCAAGTCCACACAGCAGCCGTGCGGCCGCCATGCCAGAGCCGTGCCAGGGCCGCACCAGCTCCATGCCAGGGCCACACGGCTGCCGCAAGGACCTGTGGGGCAGGGTAAAGTACTCGAAAATTGATGTGTTGTTATTTCTTACACTGCACTGTCTTCAGGATTTTATCCCCAAGCTCAAGATACATCTTCTGCCAAGAATACAGAGGAGATTGGCCCCTCATCCATACCCTCCACCTTCTAGCTCGGGCCAAAGCCTCGAGAGCTCACAGGAGTGGCACTACGTTGTCATTTGGGAAAATCGAGTGTACACACAGAAGATCATGCAAGTGAAATTCACGAGCTACAACATCAGGCAAGACAAAGACATTCTACATCTCAATACGGAGCGCTCTAATATTATGGTCATTGACGAGGGATATAAATCCGGGGACAGCAACCACTCATACAAATATGGTCAAGTAATCGGGATCTTTCATTCTATCGTTATGTTTGTCGGCCCCCTGAAAGACGAAACACGATGTTACAAGCCCCATTGCCTGGAGTACCTGTGGGTGAGGTGGTATATGTTGGACAATGACTCTGTTGAAAATCCCTACATGTTGGACAAGGTCAAGTTTCGGCTGACTACGAGGGAAGATGCCTTCGGGTTCATTGACCCAAAGAGGGTTGTTCGGATGCCCCACCTCATTCCCCGGTTTGCAGGAGGGCGTCTTGCTATGGAACACAAGTTCTCATGGATGACTGACTACCCAGACTGGAAGGCACTCTATGTTAACCGGTGTGTCCCAATGTTTAATGTTTGAGCTCGCTGCTGACTTGACGCTGGTTCGTTCAAACTTGATCAGATTCGTGGACCGTGACATGTTCATGCGTTACCAGCCGAACATGGGCATCAGCCATATCAAAATTCGCAAGCAGCTGGGTACTAACGGTTCTTAAACCAGTGCCAGCCTGTCCGAAAGGTCCTTGTGTAGCGTTTCCGACCCTTTAGCCCCAGGAGATGGACAATTGGTGGAAAGCGACCAGTCAGATGAATCTTCAGGTGAAGAAGATGACATATCAGAAGAAGGCGAAGATTTTTGAATACCCCCAGTTGAAAGCATATTAGTAATTCTCATAACCTCTTCAATAACATCACACTTCTCATACTCCCGTTACTCAATTAGAGCCTCTAGGCCACGCTTTTATTTGGAGATGTTTTTGGAGCACCCTTACTGAATTGTGCCATGCTGGTGATGCTCATGCGCTTCCTGTTCGAATTCTTTCCTCTAGGCTTTCAGGTTTGTTAGGGTATCCCTGATGTTCACAAAACAGATGCCTGTTGAGTCTGTGTAAGTGTCAGACCTACATTCGCTTTGATTCTTGAGTTGCGGGTGCTCAATACATCACGTTCTCCTTGCCCATTCTCTAATCTCATCCCTTTTCTCCAGTTATGGTGTTTGGCATTCCGGCATGATGGGCAGTGTTACGAACACCTATGCTTACTACCATATGATTATGATATATACCTCATGTATACCTTACATTTTTCATTTCGATCTTAGTCTTACTCATCTTTACTACGCATGACTTCATAGTTAGTAAGACTCATTAAAACCACACCTAAACCTCAACGAAACCAACATACATGCATGAGGCTTACACCTCACCATAACCACATGTCTTTTAGTATATAAACCTATGTAGTTTAGTCGATAGTTCCTTACTTCGTTCTTAAGTGTTACAACCATACATACCTCCAAATTCAATACCTTTCAGTGCAAAACCAATCCAATTGTCTATTCAGAAAAGACTAGAGTTAGTTCGTACTCAAGAGTAGAACTCCCAACGTAGTCCAGATAAGACCATCGACCATTACAAGTCGCTGGAACAATATTGAAGGACGACACGAAGTATCATTCCGTTTTAGTCCTTAACGGGCAGCTTGTATCTCACTCTCCTCAGAAATCGTCGGCCCATGAACAACTACCAGCTGATGAAACTCCTACCTCTGAACCGTGCTGTTCAAAATATCTAGTTTGATTTGCATTGGACGTGTTCTGTCATCATTACCAAGATGGGGCACCATGTTGAGAGAGTGGCGTTATCAACAAAGGAACCTTTCGGTACCATTTCCTTTGAACTTGAATGACCGTGGCATCACCAGATGAACTGTGGTCTCTCGAAAGCTTTCAAAGTCCGAATGGACGGTAAGTCCTGTGAAGTATTATAAGGGCTTGTAAGGGCTTACAAACTCATGTAATTCTGATGGGATCTCCTAACATTTCAGGATTGCATGAGTTTCTCAGTACACGGGTTGACACTGACGGCGTCTTTGCGGTGTGGTGGCCCACAACATCTTGACAGCATCGTCAAAGATGCGTTCAAGATGAAAACAGCGACAACATAACAACACCATCTTTGCCCAAGACATCTTCACGACGTCGAGACGGCAGCCAAACAGCAGCATCAATACGTCGGGAGCAGGGTCCGCTGCCTCATGCAGGTGCAGCTGCCGTTCCATTCTGGGCCATTTTTGTTGCTCACGTTGGGACAGAATTGGAATTATAAAACAGATTTATTGTGACTATATAACGAACACAATACAAAGCTATGTACTTGGGATAGGCTAGGGTACTCCAGTACATATGCAGAGACTGTTATCTACAAGAAAGTCAGCCAAACCATTCAACGCTCCTGCCACAGCTGCATATAAAGGTTCGAGTGGAGGCGGTGAAAGAGCTGGACCTGTTGCAAATGATTGCTAGTTAGATCAGACAGTTGAAGAAGGAAGACAGATAGGCTTACATGTGTCTACTCAAAGCTGCACTGTCGATTGAGCATCGGCACGGTAACAAGCCACCTCAATGATTCCAGAGTTGAGCAGGAACAAGGAAAGACCTGAAAACACAAGTTGTTGGTGAACTTTGAAGAAGATGAAGAAGCGAGGGCCAGAGCTGTCGCGATCAAATCGAACATAGCGGCACGTGATTGTTGCAAACAGTGAGACAAACATAAACGAGGCCCATCAGTTGGACTTAGCGATTCTTTTGCAACTTTGGGGACATTTCAAAGGGCTCATTCCAGGATTCAAACTGTTTCCTTTAGCCCAGAGTAGTAGTAGAAGTAGAAAAGCAACATGATACTAATCTGGCAATTCTCATCCCGATTTATGCACACCCAGCAGGTTCTTCTGAACAGACTGGTTTGGGTAACCCGCCCCTTGCCACCCCCCTTGCTGCCCTTTCCCAGAGTGTCCACTCTGCGATGTGCTCGCGGCGCTTCCCGACAGAATTACGGTGTTTTGAGAGATCCAACTCCGGATTGTCTTAAAAAGGAGGGTGTGCAAACAGTTATCAGCAGCGCTGGAGCCTATCGTTCCTTTTGGGGCTTCACTGACAGTGATGGACATGGCTCCACCTCACGACGTTGTGGATGCAGATTTGAAAGATGTTGTGAAGACATCTTGGGATCAAGACGCCTTCACGAAAACTTCAGTGGTTGGCCGTGTAAGTACCTCATCTGAGGCCATGTTGCTCGCTCACCTTGTGATAACAATAGATCTGATAAGTCAGATGAGAGTGGTTATCGGTATCTAGCTGAATCCCGACGGATTTAGGCGGGAGGCCTGGTTTGGGACAGAGGGTGGAGCCGGCGCGGTAACAGTTAACAAACTAAGTGGTAAATATATGACAAATCACTTGACAAATCATGCTGACGCGCAACTTGACCAGACATGGTCTGCCATGTAAGGACAGGCTCCATCCTCAGGATAGAGAATTCAAGCAGCAATCCGAAGGTGACTGCTTGAAGTTTCCACCACAACCTTTCATCCATCTTTTGATCTTGTGTGAGTACTTCTACCAAGGTTGATAGATATAGATTTAACCGCCACCGTCCAGGAAAGGCCAGCATATCAAAGTTTTCAACGTCATAGCGAACATAACAAAGAGTCAGAGTATAAGGGATTATAAAACCACCCGCAAGCCTTGCAGACATGATATATCTTGCAGTTATTATAAGACAATATAATAGCTTATAAAAAATCTCAAAAAAGTGTGATGTGATACTGCTTGAAGACTGCCTCTTGCAAATCGCACAGTTTCATGCCTTCAGCCTTTTTCTTTTTTGCAGGCCATCAAACATCCAGGCATAGTGAAATCAGGCCCAGGATTTTGGGTTGCCCTAAGCTCTTTCTGAAAGGGAATAAATCAGACGTTCAAAGATATGCAGACTTACAAGTACTCCATAGAATAGTATGTGGGCGGCTTATTCATTGTCGATGTTTGAAGCAAAGCGAGGTTGGTCCTGAGGTCAACCAAGTTCCTCTGCCATGAACCACAGACCTCGTGGGAAACCGCTGTCAACGGATCTGCCAAGCTATTCCCAAGGGACCATGGCCCGGCGGCAAATTGCCTTGCACTTTAAAGTTTAACATTGTGACAGCGTCCTTCTTGTTCTACTGGTATACAAAATTGCAGTCCTCTCTGCAAAGAATTGTCACTCACTGAGGGCATGCATAGGTATGTCTCAAGGCTCACAAAGGGTTTCGCAGGTGTTCCGAAGGCTTAAGCGCCTAATTGGAGAGAACTCCTCCAGGCTCCACCCGTTTTACTCCTCCACCACCGCCGGTGGCCAATGCAGCATTCAAAATGCAACAATTTGCTCCATAATGTCAGTGAATTGAAAAAAGTCACCCTTTTCAATTCCCTTCCTTAAGTCTCTGGGGCAAAAGGAGAGTAACTCAAGGTATATAACTCTAGCTGTGATTTTAGCTCAAGAACCAAGTAACACATGCTGTATTTGGGTAAGAGGCAGATAAGTATTTACAGAATGGATTCCCAATTTCCAATCCCAGAAGGGTTGGAATCCAGAAGGAGAAATCCTTCCTGAGGTTCAGACGGGATGCCAGGGAGAAGCCAAGGCATCCTGGTACATTTTAAAAATGAGACGATGATCACGTGGTAAGCCCTGCATGCCAAAAAAACAAGACGAATTTGGGAGAAGCCTACCATCCGCCAAACACCCCAACACAGATGCCCTTGGTGACGGTATAGAAGCGATCAGCTACGTAAACCATGTGTCAACAACAAGTAGTCATAATTTATAAAGGAAAACAAACCTCCAGAGTCGGTAAAGACGGCATCAACGGGCAGAGGAGGGGTCACTGTATTTCCCAGGGACTGAAAGCCAGGGATAGGGATAGAGACAGCGGACGGTAAGACAGTGGGAGGGCCAGCAGGAGCAGCAGGAGGAGCTGCTGGCCCTGGAGCAACGGCAGCCGCAGGAGCAATGGCAGCCACAGGAGCGACGAGAGTGGGACCAGCAACGGGGATGGGACCAGCAATGGGGGCGGCAGGGGTGGGAGCAGGCACAACAACAGCAGGAGTCGCAGCTGCAGTGGCGGAGGCGGCAACGCTGGCAGCAGAAGCTCCAGCAGCGCCTAAAACGATAAGTTAGGGAGGATGATGCATCATCAAGAGATTAAATGACGTACCAGAGGCTGCAATAGAGAGGGAGGCAAGCCAAGCATCAATGAAGTCGCTGTCCTCATCGTCGGACTCAAGGGCAGAGACCACAGCGATACCAGTGCCACCACAATGGGTGCAGGTGTCGACGTCTGAGGAGACCAATGAGAAGGGGTGAGAGGGAGGGATGGTGTACCCAAGATTTAACGTACCAACTGGCTCGTCCGTAGCATCGAGGGTAGCATTGAGAGAACGGTGGCCTGGGATGACATGAGTGGTGAGGCAGCAGGAAAGCGGGCGTGAATGTACACATATCAATCGCACGGAGCAAAGTGCCCAACAAGACCCGCATAGGCAAAGAGAGCAGTGCTGATCCCACTGCACCGCTCTCATGGTTGACACTGGACTTGGAAGGCGTTTGAGCAGGAAAGATTGTGGATGTGCAAGTAGAGTGAATGGTTCTGGGGGCTCAGAGGGAGGGCGATAGGGTTATATATCTAAGCGGGGACCAACCAAAGTTGCTTGTCCATTTACAGTGGTCATTTGCCTTGAATCGCAGAGAAGTTGTGGATGAAAAGAGTTTATGCTTACCTGTCTGAGGTTTCTGTGGAAATTCTTTGGAGTCTCTGAAGCTCCGTGTGCTTCTGGAGCGCTGCTGTGGAAGCATTGTGTTGACGCCTCAGCATTCTGTCCAGCAATCCTTAATATATCTGACTTGAGGGACCCAGCAGACGTTCGTTTGTTGCGATCTGAAGCATCACTCCCCTTCACCATGGCCCCTCCCACTTGGATGACCATACCAGAGTGCACCCATTGCCAGGAGTTTCTCGCTGAATACAGTCTATGTCGTCCGACCTGCAACTATACAGCCTTTTGGCCAAAGATTAATGCTAGCTTCTTCGCGAACTTCTCCCTCGTCGAGAAGCTTTTTCCAGGCATGAGTCTCGGCAACTTGGTGCTCAGCAGATGGTTCCGGTGGCAGTTCAACCCTCGAAGCCGTAACAGCTGTGCTAGCATCCCCACCAAGCTCCTGAAGGAGATTTACAAGCATCACACATGTGCCCACAAGGCGTACGAAGCCTTTGCCAAAGTTTACCCTGAAGCGGTCCACACAGCGCTGAACGAGCTGTGCGAGAAAGAAGGTATTCCTTCCGCGAAGAGGCTTGGAAAATGGCATGGGGTTGTGAAGAGTCTCTATGCTTAGGCCGATGCTGAACAGTGTGAGGTGGTTCGGGAGTATCTTGTGGAGGCGGGAGAGGACCTTGATGAGGATGAGAATGGAGGCGAAGCAGCTGCCCATGATTATGACCGGTATGTCTAATCTTCCTAACCCATAGACATATGGCTGAGCAACATCCTTGTCTAGTTTTCTCGCTGTTCTTCCTGGCGTTCTCAATGTTGTTGTGGACCCGGCTGTCCGAAAGGCCGGTGCCCTTGCAGTAGTCACTATCGTCGCCCCAGATCCCGTGGCCAGAGGAGAGCTTAAGGTTGACACGTACGTTCACCTCATTTGGATTTGCCTTCTTTTGACTCACACCAAACACCTTCCAGCTTTCAATTCAGGGACAAAGAGGAAACACTGTTGTTTGCTGGGACTTGGATGGAATACGACTCAAAGTTTGTGCCCGCTGTAACTTCATGGGCTCTAAGGCATGAATACAGTATGTCTATCCCAAGTTTCCCTGTCCTTGATACTCACTCTTCCTATAGCCGCAGACGAGTGCACAAGGCATGCTGGAGGGAAGCCATTAGAGCATTCTCAATTGGGTATGTTCCTCCTATTAGAGTGTCGGTGTTTCCTTTCTGAGAAGATCCCAATCACCAGAAGCCATCGACGCAGAAGGCGAAGACAGCAGCCCAGCCGTGAAGGGATCTCCTTCACCTCCTGCCTCGCCTCATGCTACGCCTCCTGCTATGCCTCGTGGTACGCCGCCTTGTGGTACACCCACAGCTACCTCTCCAGGGCCCGACGACTATCAAGGTGACTCCCCACAGCACCTACCTGGCCCAACTCTCTTCTATAATCCTCACACCCAACCGCTTCTGAAGCCTGGAGAGATGAACGACGCACCCCCTGATGTGATCAACTGCCATTTCAGTGACCCTACAGGAATCACACTCGCGAACCCAGGATTGCTATCACATGGTGTGTGTAATTGTCTTCGCATCACATTTGCTTCTTCTCATCGTTGTTCCTTATGTTTCTAGACATGTGGGGCTGGGACAATCCCCACATCTTCAATGCAATTGTGACTGAAGGAGGTGCTGCAGATCCCCACAGCGCCTATGGTGAACCCAGCTCCTTGGGATTGTTGATGGATGGGGTGATTAATGGCACGAGGGAGGCAGAGGCGTTCAGCACGAAGGAGGCAGAGGCAGAGGCAGCGAGAGCGAAGGAGCTGGATGCGGTTAAGGCAAAGGAGGCGGAGGCAGTGAGAGCAAAGGAGGCGGAGGCAGTTAGGGCAAAGGAGGCAGAGGCGGAGGCAGCGAGAGCGAAGGAGGTGGAGGCAGTTAAGGCAAATCAAGTACATACCGTTTCGTTTAAACGGTACCCTCACAAGTCACAATTAAGATTAAGATCGTCTTTAAGATGTTAGTCTTAATTGTGATGTGCATGTATTTAAGACTGTCTTAACTCACCGTGCTCTCAAAACATTAAGACAACGGATAGGCACCCATTAAAGGCTGACCAGGTTCATCTTAATTCTGCCATTCGACTCAAGACACACTGGCATCTTAAAGACGTCGAAATTTTGGATCTTAATCTTATTCCAGAGTCTATTGTCTATTTATGGTGAATGACTGATAGCTACCTGCCCGATTAAGACCATAGGTTAATTAAGACGATAGCCTGCTCCTTAACTGACTGTCTTGAACAGGCTTGTTGTTTCCGGTTCTCAAAATTATCTCTTCAAGTGCATCTCACACTTTCTCCATTGTAGGAGAAGATGGGAGAAGGCAGAAGAGACGCAGAGCCATCCTGGTGGCATGGTGTGCTGCTTATATACCCCAGGGCTTTGTTTGATTTCCCCACACACATCATATCAACATGGATGTTTGGTTGAAAAACATGCCCTGGTATATAAGCTGCAGCCCCTCTTCATTATGCCTCAATCTCTTTCTCTCTTCTCCCTTCACTTTCCTGCAGGGGAGGTGTGAATCGGAGAGACAGAAAGAGCATCAGCCGCCGCTGGTCTCCTGAGCATGTGGGCGCACAGTAAGTGCGGTGTCCCTACTGACACCACATTAAGACAATCTTAATTATTGGACACATCACCTAAGGTTTAAGAATGTCGAGTCAAATTTAAGCTGTTCTTGTAAGTACCACCAGTAGGGAACTGTCTTAAAGATTATTGATTATCCCCTGCATCTTAAACCCAGATTAAGAGCCCACAATACTGGGCATCTATCTTAATGCGTACCTTAATTAAGACATCGCAGCATACAGGTAAGCTGGACAATTAAGATCAAGACCATTTTAATTATTGTCTTATCTTAATTATGAGCCATGAAGGTACTGTTTAAATGAAACGGAACTGGTTACTGAAGGCGAAGGAGGCGGAGGTGGAGGCAGCAAGAGTGAAGGAGCTGGAGGCGGTTAAGGCGAAGGAGGAGGAGGCAGAGGCGCTTAAGGCGAAGGGGGCAGAGGCAGAGGCGCTTAAGGGGAAGGAGGCAGAGGCAGAGGCGCTGAGAGCGAAGGAGAAGAAGGCAGAGGTGGAGGCAGCGAGAGCGAAAGAGAAGAAGGTAGAGGCGCTTTAGGCGAAGGAGGTGGAGGCAGAGGCGCTGAGAGCAAAGGAGAAGGAGAAGGAGGTGCTTAAGGTGAAGGGGGTGAAAAGTTTAGCGGCAAAGAACACGAGGAAAGTGAAGGCGAAGGATGCGAAAAAATCCTCGGCAAAGAAGGTGGATAGGAATGGGAAGGATACGGCACAGAAGGCGGCTACCGAGAAGGGCGGCAAGGCGGCGGGCGAGCGCAAGGCAGCGGCGGGGAAGTCCAAACAAGGAAATGAAAATCAAGAGGTCCGTCAATCTGAGCGAGGCCCTGTACCCTCAACTCAGGCCGAGAAGCTTTAGCTTCTTGGGATAACCGCACTTCACACCTCCCATCTGTTACACCGCTTCCAACGGTGGAACATAACGACAAACGGGAACTTACGGACGAAGATTATTTTAAGATACAAATGGAATATTTTAGGAAGTTTGGTATGTTTGATAACGAATCGATTGATACCCCTAACTGTCAAACCGGAGCTTGGGGGTATTATTAGGTAGATAATGGATAAGAACTTATGACGTAGTATTTTTCTTATTTATAGTATGATAACGGAAGGAACTTATCGATAAGATCGATAAGGGATAAGGATTGTGTATAAATACTTACCTAAATAGGTAGTTGTAGATTAGTTTCGATCTCGTTTCTCTTTTGTATATTCGATAGTTCTCGAATAAGACTTTCATTAGTCTTCTCGTCGACGGATCGTCTCACTCGAATTCTTCAGAAACTCAATCGTCTTGACGTTAGCTCGTCTCGACTCTCTCGACTTACTCGTTCATTTCGACAAACCATCGTCTAGACTCAATCGTTAACTATCGTCGAACGACTAAGACATACTACTTGTCTTGCGTCGTAACACCATCCACCACGGCCTGAATCAAACGACGTTCCTGAGTGGTTTACCGCAGCAATTGAAGACCTCAACAAGACCGATCTTGGGGGGGAGTGGTCAACCTTGGTTCAACGGTATTCGGACCTTGAAGCCGGTTTTGGATATGGAAAGGTCTTAAATGTGTGTCGATGAAGTACTTATGGTGATTGCTGCCAACCAAAGATCAATCTTTACGATATCCAGGGACCCATGAACGTCCGGAACCACCCTGAAGAGTGGGCAAAGTGGATGGGGAAATCTGGCAAGGGGGCACGGAACCACGAGGATCCACCTTTCGTTCAGGATCCAGTGGAACTTGGCACAGCGGTTGTAAGGTGGTGGAAGATGATACAGCCATCCTTCCGCGAGAATCCGACTGGTGTCATGCCAGCTCAGATATACACCGCTGGTGGCACTGCTAAAGAGGAGTGGGCCGCAGTCTGTAAATCGGGTCCCAATGGACTCTTATCGGTGATGATGCTGCTACTCTGGTGGGGTCGGACAGTGGCAAACAGACCTGCACCTTACCACGAGGATTTGCACGAGATGTGGAAGATGCTGATAGATGATGTGCCTTGCTGCTTCGTTCAATTCGCTCTGATTCCTCCCAGTCTCCCGGAGCGAGGTACCAAACGGGCAGCTGACAATGATGCTCCAGTTGTGAATAAGAAGTGCGTGCTCATTTACGACCTTCCTGCTCTTTCTAATCCCCTTTTCAGGGCTCGGCGTTGAACTCTTGCAACCTTATGTGCTCCAGTTGGGTGGAGTCTTGTTCTCTGTGTACATTTAGCTACTTGTAGTCATTCCTGCTTGTGGCTGTCCTTAGCGACCTTCGTGCACATGCATATTTGACAACTTGGTGTCCCTGTTGCTGCCTTGCGTATGTTTTCAGGGCCTGACGGTGATGTATCACTGACAGCCGCAAGCCAATGTATCACTCTGCCCATCGAACGTTGAACGTTCACCTGGGTGCGCTGTGTCTTTGTCTGGTGATGATGTATTACTTCCGACTTGTAAGAATTTCTGCTAAGTGCCTTGGATGATGCATTACTTCCGACTTGTAGGAATTGCTGCAAAGTGCCTTGCATGATGCATCACCGGTACATTGGAGTCCTGGGCGCTGAAGACATCAATGTAGTTCAGACTGGAGTGGATTGTGATGTATTTCCCTTACGATTCCTGGAGCTATGAAGAGGATTCACTCATTAATGCATCACCTGCCAGTGACCATCGGATATGGTAGCAGTATATCAAGCACCGTAGATGTGAGTAATCACCAATGAAACGAAGACTCCAGCTAAGTGCCCAGTCACCCGTTTCTCATTGAGGAGCATACACTTGCGCTACGCACATGGTTTCCGGAATGGAATCAATGCAGAGGCATGATATGCCCATTTATTGGGGCACCTGGGAGCTAATGCATCAAGCGGAGAACATGAGAAAGAAGAGGACAGGGACGGAATACAGAAATGTGTGGGCTGTAGAGATTACTGGTGATGCATCAAGGTGTGTGCGACAACAGGGGAAGTAATGCATCACCAAGCACGTTGTGTAGATCGAGAGGAAGTGATGCATCATGGAGTCCGACCCAAGTCGCCGCCTGCGAGTAATGCATCAGCCACTGACCTGTGGAAGGGGAGAGGTGATGCATCACCCAGCGCCTGGGCGGAGACCTGAGAGGGAGGGGTGATACATTAATGTGGCAAGACACGTGAAGTCTAGGGGCGATAATCTGTCGATCAGCGGCATGTCAGAAGGGGAGGCTGTGCGCTGTGTAGAGAGAGAAGTGATGCATTAAGCTGGCAATGCGTGAGGTGGCAGGAAGGTAATGCATCAGGTGGCAGCCTGTAGAAGGTTATGGTGATGCATTAAGGTTCAGACCGTGGAAGGGGAGGTAATACATCACCCTGCACACAGTGCAACAGTCTGCGAGAGAGGTGATGCATCAGACATGTGAGGTGGCAGGGAAATATTTCATCGGCCAGCGGTCTGTCAAAGGAGCAGTGATGCATCACCCATCCCGCTGTGTAGCAAGAAAGGTGATGCATCAAGGTACAGACCGTGAAAAGGGAAGTGATGCATCAAGGTGCAGACAGCAAACAGAGCGGTAATGCATTACCCTCCATGGACGAGAGCTGGCTATGGAGTATGATGGCACCACCTTTTTGTGATAACTTTCATTGGTTGTTCCGAGTAAATACCATTGTCTGGATAGCTTAGAGCACTAGATACTATCAACGGTGGCTAAAAGGCCAAAAGCCCCTCTAACTGAGCGCCTGAGCCTGGGAATATTTTGTCAAATAGACGCTGATCGGTATACAAAAATCCTGCTTTTCTGGTGTACCCACGCGCGCGATCCAAATGCGGCCCAGATCCATCGCTTTCGATTGTGTCATATCGGGATGTATCATGATACTAAGGAAGCAGTGCGTTGGATCTACGATGAGATCAATATCCCAAATGGTACTCGTGGTGGGGGAGGTGGGTGCACTTTGGCTGACAAAGGGCAGGCATTCCCTGCCACCTACAATTTTTGTGATGCATCATGTGTTCGCCTGTGAAGGCCAGTGTTTTGCCCCTACCAGCCCTACATTGATCATTGTATGTGATGCACCACTCCCCAACCTTTGACTATAGGGACTGATGCATGACTCTGACTGCACCGGCTGATGGAGACACTCTTCGGGATCAGGGTGGGGAGTCGGGGTGGAATTCAGCGTCGTCGTGGGATCTTCGGTGTTGTGCAGGACTATCTGGGTGCGGTGGAGGCCCAGGGCCGAGGAACACTACACCTCCACCTGCTTGTCTGGCTTCGGGATGCTCTGACGGCGCAGGAGATGAAGGCTGCTTTACAGTCCGCTCAATTTCGGTCTCGTATCGTCCATTACATCAACACCTGCTTTCACGCCGATATTCAGGAGAAAGGGCATCAGGATGTCAAGCGGATGCGGTGTATGAAGGAGGTTGGGTTCGCAAGGCCTGTCGATCCACATCAAGATGGAGATTGGGAAGCTCGGTGGGAGAGATCGGAGCCGAAGCTTGCGCGTGCTCTTCAGTTTCACAAGTGCATGACCAGCCGATGTCTTGTCACGAAAAAGCGGAAGCTGCAATGCAAGCGTTGAGCTCCCTGGATATGCAGTCAGCGGTCGTGGGTGAAGAAGAGTGGACTTTGGGGACCAAAGTGATATTGTGGCTACCTCAACTGTTGGAACCCTGTCATCATGCACACTGGCTTTTTCAACAACGACACACAACTTATGCTTGCAGGAAGGGACTCCTAGAAGGTGGTGTGGTATGTGGGGTCATATGCGACAAAGCGACAGTCGGTGTCGTGGAATGTCTCTGCGTTGTTGGCCAATACCTTCCTGAACCAGAAGCTTTGGGAACAGGCTCATGGATGACGAAGGCGGATCGAACAAAACAAGCTACTTGTTGAGCATTGTTGTAACACCTTGAGTCGGAAATGAGAGTTGTCCGCACCCGAGGTTATGAGTTACTTGATGGGATGGGGAGATTGCATTACGTCTCATACGTATGCGACACTGTACTGGCATGGAGCTGAAGCTGCTTTACTTTGGACGTATCCATGGTTGAAGCCCATTCCGTGAGTGCAAATTTATGTGAGGAGAAGTTGAGATCTAACGTCGAAAATGTTAGATCAAGTCGGCGTTGTCAGACCCGTGTTAGTCATGGGGATGAGACATCTTCTACGAGTGGGGAAGCGGCCACCTCTCAGAAGTCACCTATGGTAGAGACCCCAGACGAAGCTGTAAGTGTTGATTAAATCGCAACATGGGTCAGCAAAGACTTATGTGTTGATACAGGAGGAAGATAACAATCAGGAGATGGACGGAGAGTCTGAAGCCAGAGAAAAAGTAGATGATGATGACCTTCATGCGGGGTTTGTGGGTGGTGACGAAGCTGAAGATGTGAGTCAAGTATTGTAGATTCTGTTGTGCAATGCCTTGATGATGATAATAGGGAGAGAACATGTGGATGAGAATTCGTTGAAGCCTCAAGATCAATTCGAAGACTATCGACATCGGGGCCAGGAGCTGCATGAATATTCGCTGCTCGACTTCGTATTGAAGACTTACGAGAAAAGGGACGGGAAGGGTCAGGATGATGAGGAGAATCAAGGAGCAGGTAATGGTCGGCGAGGACCTGGACGGCCAGCCCATCTGCACGTTCCCTATATTGGGCGGTATAAACGGAATAATTACCGCATGGTTTGCGGTATGGATGCCGAGGTTTTGCCGCGTATTGCTGGCCACTGGTTTCCCCAACACGATGATCCTCCCAACTATCCGTTCTATTGTGCAGCTATTCTCATATTGCTGCGTCCTTGGAGGAATCTGGAACATCTGTTGGAGGGGCTTGAAACCACAAGCTTTATGGAGGGCTTTCAGCAATTCTGTGGACAAACTTCGAAGCACAACCTTCGGATCTTGGACAACATTCAATCATATCACGATTGCGCTTGGGATGTGAATGTTGAAGATCCTTTCGAAGCAACCTCGACTGTTGTTTGGGAAGGCACAACTGGAGGGGATCCGACCGTCGTGATGGATAGTCAAGGGCATCCTGCAGAGGGTGGTGTCTGGTGTCACCCAGTTATCAATGACACCACGATAACGGATGAAATGATTGAGGAGGCTTGGAGGAATACGGTGTTGGCAGCGGGTCAGGTGTCGGCATTTGAAGCAAGTAGCATTGCAGAGAGGTTGGGTGTGTTTGGTGGCAAGGAAGGAGACGATTCCCCAATGTGGAAGTTGGATGGCGTACATCAAGCAGATCAGCAGCAGGAGAAACAGATTCGCAGTTGGGCTACAAAGTTGCGGACTGCGGTTAGAGAGGATGAATTGTTTGACGGTGGTGAACAGGAAGCTTCGTCTGTGTCAACAAACGTGTATGGGCGGGATGTGCCACCAGCTGTTTTAGGGCATGACGATTATGTGGGGTGTGGGTGTTCGAAGGAAGGGAGAAGGAAGGGCAAGTCACAGTTGAAGCAGCGGCCATGTTTGTCCATCCTCAACGCAGACCAACGGAGAGCGCACGATATCATTGCCAGGCATTTACTACAATGCTTGACAGGTATGTGTACTTCATTATCGTAATTGCTGTTCCTGTGTTGACTTAGAGAAAGGAGTATCCCTGCAACCCCTACATATGCTCGTCATGGGAGAAGGGGGGACTGGGAAGTCCAATGTCATTGAGGCCCTAACGGAAACGTTTGCGCACTTTGGAGTATCAAGTCAGCTTGCCAAAATGGCGCATTGCGGGGTTGCAGCCGCGTAGATTGGGGGGTCTACCATCCATACGTGGGCGGGACTCCCTCTTTGCTTGGATGCCGAAGATGCATGGATTACAACACCGCTTGACCAGCAGTCGAAGAAGGCCATTGCACGAAAGGACCATATCCTGGCAGCAGAATACGTGATTATCGACGAACTGTCGATGATTGACAAGACTCAACTGCATGCCCTGGATGCCATTATGCGTGCGATTCGAAACAAGGAGGGTGTTGATAACGTGGATTTGCCGTTTGGGGGAGTGAGTGTTGTTATGTTTGGCAACTTCCATCAGTTCCTGCCTGTTCAATCTCGGAATGGAGCGCTGTACTGTCCTCATGCACCCATTGACACCAGTCCAGCTATGCTTGGTCAACCAGACTTTCGACAAAGTGGTTTAGGGAGCAGAAGTGGTATGCGAACGATAGGGTGTGGCAAGGTCTTCTCCAACGGCTTCGGAGTGGTGCGTGTACTGCGGAGGATGTGGACAAGATTCATCAGTTGACGTTGACGAATGGTGCATGTACCATTCCGGACTTCTCCAAACCCCCCTGGGACGATGCAGTACTTGTTACCCCTCGGCACACAGTATGAAGGGCATGGAACAATGGCATGTTACGGAGGTTGGCGCATATGCGTGGTGAAATCTGGTATATCTGCCCAGTGGAGGATGTAGATGATGTTACGAATGAACCAGCGACGAAGAGCATGAAGTTGGCATTGGCGGCGGGTGGATGTGGTGATAGTGAGGAAGGGGTAGGTTTGAAGTTGGAGGACAAGGTTGTTATGGTGAAGGGGATGCATGCGATGGTCTTGTTCAACATTGCGACTGAGGCAGATGTTGCAAATGGGACCTGAGGAACCATTGAAGACATAGTACTTGATCCGCGGGAACCTCCTATTGCAGTATCCTCTGATGGTACCTGTCGGTTACGATATCCTCCAGCATGCGTTTATCTTCGTCCGTACCGTAAGACAAGCCTTTGGTTTGAAGGATTGTCGCCAGGTCTTATCCCTCTAATGCCTCTCCATCGGACGATTACCGATGTTACATTGACAGGGGAACTGCTTAAAGTAAGTGTTTATGAGTATAATATGGACTGTGTACTGACACCTACCTGGATAGGTTCACCGATGGCAATATGCAATTGTGCCAGGGCATGCTTTTACCGACTACAAGGCGCAAGGGCAGACTTTGGAAGCAGTTATTGTTGATCTAGCAGAACCGCCAGGGCAGAAGTTGGATCCATTTCATGCATATGTTGCGTTATCTAGGCAAAGAGGATGGGATTGCATTTGAATTCTGCGAGACTTTCGAGAGAGTCGTCTTATGACACATCTGTCAGAGTTTTTGCGTCAAGAGGACGAGTGATTTGAGCAGTTAGACACTGCAACTAAGAGTACGTATGAAGCGGAAGGTGGTGACGTAGATACGGTACAGTTTATGGAACCGGTGCATATTGTGTAACAGGGGTACATGGTGTGTAGTACATTTTGGAAAGGGCTCAGTGACAATATTGAGGTGAAAGATTAAAAGAACGCGACATGGCTGCCATGTGGAGGAGAAAATCTGTATGCTACTGCCTGGTGACATTAGAAAACCGGAGAGAACAACTTGGTAAGAACGTACGTTGAAGATGTAGATGGCGGTGCAAGGAATGTGTGATGTTGAAACGTAGTGGTATGGAATGAAGGAAAGGAGCTGTAGGATGCTATGTAGTAAGGTTAGCCAAAGGAAGGGAACTTTGAGGTGAAGACATATGTAGAAGATTGAGAAGGAACGCGGAGGAGTTATACGTCCTCTAGGAGTGATCTGTGAAACTCAGTTGTAAACAAAATGTTGCTCTTGTTAAAAGTGTCCTTGAACGATGCAAACCATGGAGAACCAAGGCCATAATGGGTGTGTAGTATCATGTGAACAGAAAGTAAGGACGGGAAAGTGGGAGAGTGAAGGTGGTTAAGTAGGGGTGATATGTTGGACTCCCACTGGTGATGATGTTCATATGGAAGGGGAAAGTCTAATAGTTCGACAGTTGCCAGAGCGGGGAAAGAAGCAGCCAAAGTGGCAATGATTGGTTGCAGACGGGTGGTAAGGTGCGTTAAAGCAGGAAAAGAGAAAGGCGGGTTTTCAAGAAGGAACAGCGAAATGTCACTGTTGACAGTCAAAACTCAGAGCTGAGGGCCATAACAAATAAAAAACAGGGGATCGGGGTCGACACTGTTGAGAAGGTGTAGGTTGACAAGTCCAGGGAACCAGTTGTGGTGGGCAGCAGCAGTTAAGAAACCGTCGTTGTCTTGATACTCCGGTGAAATGTTCATGTCGTTATGGCCAAGAGTGAGAGTTGTGATGTGAGGGAAAAGGTTGGGAACCAGGTAGTCAAAACAAGTGCTGAGGGAGATAGGTGACGGGTTGAAGATGACGTCAGGCACACGGATGGATTCCAGCAGAGGCATTGCAGAACCGAGAGCACCGAAGAGCTCGATGGGGAGGGGAACTCAGTGGCTAGTGAACCGGATACAGCGAATGTTAGGACAGTGTCGGAGGAGAGCATGTAGGACGGGACGGATGAGAAGGGGACGTTTAGGGCCATGGTAACATTTTGTCAGGTGCGAGGAGTTGATGATGAGAATTTCGAGGTTTGGCATGCACACTAAGCAAGAGGCTAGCAAGCGGGGGACGACTCCCTTGTAGACAAGGATGTCAAGACGTCTCGTAGCCCATCCCCAAGTCGGAGCAGTGTGAGCGGCGTTATGGACATGACCAGGCCTGGTGAAAACCACATATTCCCAGATGGAAGGCATAGCAGTGTTGTAGAACGCATGGCTGCAGGTAACGTTGGAGGCAAGGAAAGCCACTTGTTTGCGAGGAAGTACACATAGAGGTGTATTGTCAAGGTGATTAGCAACGTTGATGTCGAAGGCAGGAGTATAGGGGATGAATAAGGCAATGATGCGTCGGAGGAGTTCATGGGGGAAGAACATGGTGAGGTGAGATGCACACGAAAGGTGTAGGCGAAAGCAACCAAAGAGGGTATATAAGGGAAAGAAATCCATAATAAGGAGGTAGAAGACATTAGTTGATAGGAGAGAACACATGCAGAGGAAGTGGCAGGTGGGATGCACGCAATAGGGGTAACCAACCCGCAAAAGGAGTTGCACGTTTTTATGTAATAATTGCCATATAGAGCGAATTTAAGAGCAACAGAGCTCTTGCAGAAGCAAGAGCGATTATTATTATTATTATTTAAAAATGGCTAGTGCATGAAAGGAAAAGGGGGAGGGTTTTTGCACAGTCAATGCATGCTCGCATAGTCGATTTTTGCCTTCTTCCCCTCTCCTCGTGCATCCCCACCGTCTGCCTTGCGCTTCCCACTCAAACTCGACTCCACTGCCTTGCCCTTTCCTTTCCCTTTGTCGACTTTGGGATAGCCAGTGTTCTCGAAGAGGTAGGCATTGAGGTACTCCATGATCTGTTTCAGGTTGAGGAGGTGCTCTGGCTCGATGTCCGGTATGATCTCGATTACGCGGGAGGAATTTGTTTAAGACAGTGATTATAATCTCTTTGGGCGTCAATCCCAGTGCTTGGAGAATTGATGCCTCTTTTCCTTCTAGCCAATCCCCTGGCATACACCCAGGTAAAAGAGATACTGAGTAGCCTCAGGGAGGGGGAGAACGGGTTCCAGGTGCTCCAGCCTTACCCTTGTGAGGAGAGTCCATCGGATTCAGGGCGTTGAATGTGAAGGAGTATAAATTTGAGTGCTAGCTCTCTAGGAGAGTCATGGACGGCTTTCTGACTTGGGTGCGAGACATTGACAGTGCCATCTGGAAGTGTCACCATGCAGAAGAGAGGGCGGCGAGGGGACACAGAAGGTAGTCACTGAAAACGACAATGAATCTCCGTCCAGCAACTTATACTCTTTTCTATTGTGCAACCCTTGGATCTGCCATTTCATATGTTACTGGGACAGTACGTTACCTACTAGAGTCGTTTCGACATTCCCTCGGATATACCTTACGCATCTGGCCATTCGTCTTGTAAGCTAATGGTTGTGCGTTTCCTATGTCATATCCCAGATATCTTCTCTCGTATTCTTCGACTCAGTGTTTTCTTTACATCGATTAATCATAGGACTATTAGATTGTTGGAGAGCTATGCCAAGCAATATACATTGACAGAACTTTCCTCAGGTTGCGCATTGTCTAAGGACCGAAGATGAAGTTGGCATCGTCAAAATCGTATTTTTACGCATCACTCTTTCCAAATTACAGATGACAGTACACACGACATGGGATCTCCCACGATAGTATTGGAAAATTATATGAATGGCCAGTTTGTCAGTGTCTGAAGACCTAACCTGTCTGACCTCTGAATATTCACTGGAAAAACTGGATGGAAAGCCGAGGTTTGCTTCGCCCATGCATGTTTTGATGTCATCATGGATTTCTCCGGCGGTGTGCAATTGGACATTGCCGCATACTCACACGCCTGCTTCTCAACGTTCAACCACAACATTGATCTTGTCGAGTCGTCGAGTCAATGTCTGAGCCTGGACCCACAAATGCGCCACTTGGCCCCATCCACAACTTCTCCCCAATGCACTACGAGAGGCTTTGAGAGGGCCAGGAAGTTCGAGTTGGCGATGTTGTCCACCTGGCGCTTTGATACATCCTCAACATCCTGCCCACTGCCCACTGTGGAGTCAACGAAACCCCCAACCAAGCCTTCCAGTCACAATCAACCAAAGAATTACATTTATCTCCAATTTCATTCCCCGACCTTCTTCTTAACGCAAACCATTCTTGAAGCCCCTATTGTTGTATCAAGGGATCTCAACACCGTTCTCAACACTCTCGAGGAAGCTGATGGCACCTACGATATGAAGGAGAATGTCATCACTAGGAGAGTGGTTGTTCCTTTTGTTAACATTCTCCGATGCATATTTGAGACCCGTCTGCATATCACCGACTACAAGTGGCATGTGAGCTCTTGTTCCGACATGCCGAATGACGAGAACCTCGAAACGGATGTTGCCCTCTCGTGCAAACAGACAGCCCCCCCTAGACCCCCTTCCAAGCTTGCGTTCATTATGGAGATGAAGACACCTAAGTCTACCAACCATTCTGACATGGTCGACTTGCCTGTGCCCGCTGGCTCCAAGACGAAGACTACACGTCGGATAATCAGTCAAGTAAGTCTTGGTCGTCCTGTGACTTTGCTACTCCGCAGCATCTGAATACTCTCCAGTAAAACAGGTGGGAAAGCACGGTGAATATCTCGCAGGCCTTTACCCCAAAAAACGCTTCGTCATATACGCCCTCTCAGTGGTGCCGGCCCACTTGTTTCCTTGTGCCTTGGACGGCTCTAAAGGAAATATGTTTGCTCTAGGGACCGATATTGTGGGACTGCTAGATACGTGTGCATATGGTGGTTTACCTTTCAGCCGCAAATAGCTGACGCTACCGCAGACTCCAGAGTCATGTCAGATTCTGCTGAGCGGTCCCACATTTGGCTCTCGTATTTCGACAAAGTGGGAGCACTTGTTTTTGCGGTCCTGTACGACCATGACCAGCATATGCGGGACGTATGGGGCGAAGGCAGCAGCTACGAAGAACAGGTGCAGCAGTTTAAAAAGCTCATGACGGCCGCTGGTAAGGCACTTCAGCCCACGCCTACACAGGTCATTTTGACCTTCGTGCACACTCTTCTGATTGCCATTCAGAAATTTACTTCCCTCCCGATGCTTCTACTATTGACCCAGCTGAGAACGCTCAGCCTGGCCAAGACACTGAAGCAGCCTGATATCGACCCGATAACTCTGGACCCAACGTATGTTCAACGTCTGCACTTCCCATCACGTTTGCTGCGATACTCATAGGAATTTAGATTTGCCTGGCGCCCTTTGCTTGGCCTCACTCTGTTTCCCCCGTGCAGTACCCATGTGATGGCGGAGAATATTGTATACATATATGCGAATCTGGCAATCGTGATCAAGCTATTCTCCAAAGAGGAGATGTACCGCAACAAGCTTGCCTGTTACAAACATCTTATCGATCTGCAAGGGCGTGGCATCCCCGTGGTACTCAGCACGGGTGTTTGCGAAGCCGATGACCGCCGCTGTCTTGTCCTATCTCATGAGGGAGAGCGGGTGCATGATCTATCCGATAACGACAAGTATGTTGTTCTTCTTTGGGTTCTTCCTGGCCAGGCCACTGATATCGATCTTTCCGATAGAGCGGCGCTTCAACCCTTGGTGGATGCCATCCATGGGAAGGGGCTTCATCACCATGACTTACATGAACGCAACGTTGTGCATAACTTGAAGGGCTGATTCCGCATTATCGACTTTGGATATACGAAGCCGTGTGACGACCCTCTGTGCAAGGATGATTGGAAGCCTTCATGGGCATCCTGAAGCAGTCGGCTACTTTGTTGTTTGTAGATAATCTTAAACACTGTTTAGAACCATCAACCTTAACGACTCAATATAATACGCATTCACCACCTTCCCGGATTTCCGGTTCGCGATTATCGGAAGATGAAAACTATGGAAAGCTAGTACCCAGCACCTACTTGTGTTCCTCTGGATAGGCTGTCCGCCCATCCGGAGTTTGTCAGTTGGGGGATAGTTGTAGGGGAGGTATCAGGTCCCCAGCCAATGATTTCGATGTGCTAGCCGCCCGGATACGACTCTCTAGATCCCCTGCCAGACATATTCTCCGACGGGAGTAACAGGGACGATGTCTGTCAGAGCTCCTTCATCTGTTGAAAGCCCTTTCTGACTTCATCGACTGTTGACTCAGCTTGGTTGAACCCTTTCGCACCTAGTGTTGAAAGGGAGGGGCTCTTTGGGCGGAAGGTGGTAAACATGGAAGCAGAAGCTCCCCTACAAAGGACTTTGCGCCTGTTTCTTATGATATTACATGCATACAGCGAGTCCGCCTACGGCCTTGCCATTATGAAGCTTGTTTAAGATCTGCAATCCGCCCATCCAACAGCCTGAGCACAGTATCAACGCCAAGCAGGACACCCCCATCAGGCCCCAGACCAGGTTCAATCCGGGTATGCGCAAAGTCTATCAGCTTCCTGTAACCCAACAGGTTTCGATTAATCCAGCCTCGTTAAACGAGCATTTTGCGATTAATCTTGAGACCAATTAACTGAGGATTAATCTACTCTAGATAGGCGCACATTGCGAGGAGCGTCAGTAGGGTGTCACAGTCATATGTTTAATCGCAGTAAGGCTAAATCAATTATTCAGCACTGCACAGTTTCGATTAAACGGGCTACATGCCTCAGTTGCACCGATACAAATGGCTTAGACAAGAGATGGATTAATCAAGGAGGGAGGTTACAGAGGCAGTGTAGTGGCTGAGACGATCACGAGAACGATTAAACACTCGATGGATGTACCGGAGCAACACCAGGATTGACCATCTTCGTCCCGCTAGGCGGCGGTGAGAGCGTGATGACACCTAGTAGACGCATTCACATCCCGCACAGCGTCCTCGTACCCACGGAGCTGTAGATGGCCAGGAACGGGCCACATAGCGAGGTGTCCACCCCACCCTCCGCCGAGTGGGGCTCCCCAGCCGCCAGCGCCTCCAGCGAGGTTGTGTGGGTCAATGTACCCTTCTGGCAGCGCGTTTGTCGGTTTCTTCAGCGGAGACTTTGGGGACGTCGACTGTGATGTCTTTACCGATCTTGACGTCTGGGTGGTCGTGTTTGTAGTCGTCAAGGGCTTTCTCATACGCGGCTTGGCCTCTTCGGCGTGACGGGCTTCGACGTTGGTGTCCCAGAGTGGGGACTTTGGGTTCAGTGACGAACCTCCTGCTTGATGAGGGTCTCGATGATGAGGATGGGTCGCAATGAGGTACGAATATGAGTGATACGAGAGGTGGTACTTTCATTCTGGTGGAAGTGGCATACATAGCACGAGAGCTGGCAACAGGATGGGCACGTCATCTTGTTACATCCGTCCGACTTGATGAATTCTGCATGTCTCGTCAGTAGGAGGTGCAGAACACTGCGAAGACAAGGAGAAGAACGAATCCAGAAAGCGAAGAGAATGAATGAGGGAAAATCTGAAGCTGACTACAGAGACGGACCTCTCTCGAAATGAAAAGAGGTGAGACGAAAACAAAGTAAACAAACTCACCTTTCCTACACCCTACCCTCGGGGACACACCCTCATCAACGCCCTCGTCATCGCCTCCTCAATCATAGCCCGTCTCCCCACATGCTGATCCTCCTCCACCTCCCTGTATGCCCTCGGGACATGCTCCCTCTTCCCACACAGCCTACAAGTCACCTCCCTGCACCCGCCCTCCTCAATCCGCACCTCCCCAGTCACAGAACGGGCGCTCCTCCAACAGTAGAGGGAGAGGAGTTTGGGGTGAGCATCCTTGCGAGCTCGGAGGGCGCGAAGGGGAGCGTGCACCCCGAGGCGTGCATGCATGTTCTGTTCTGAATCACCGAGCCTTATGGAGACGTCGCTCCGCATGCAGGAGCGGCGCGCGTCGGGGACTGGGCCATGCGCTCGAAGGTGTAGGTGGAGAAACAGCACCAACACTCGATGAACGTCCGGTCGTCTTCCAGCTCCTCTTCCTCGCTCTCCGCCTTTTCAGCATTCGCCTTGTCGCCTTCCACCCCACCATTGGCACCACCAGCGAGGTATGCCTCGACCCACCTCCTCTCCTCGTCAAACACCGCACACTCCCCCAGCTCCCTCGCGCGCCCCTTCCCTTTCCCCTGCGTCTTCTTCCGCCGGTACCCCCTCTCGACCTCCGGCTTCTTCTCCTCCTGCACCATCCACATATGACTCGATGCATACAGATCTCCATCTTGCGGCGATACCTGCGTCAAGAACCGAAGCGAGACGTGCGGGAACGAGGTTGAAGAGAATTGAATGCGAGCTCTGGATACGCTTCCCCGCCCTTGTAGGGCCTAGGTATGCTCGGAAAGTCGATCTTTGGCTTCTTCCCCTCTCCTTGGGCGTCCCCATCGCTCCCAGTCGACTTGGCAGCTTTCCCTTTCCCTTTCCTTCGCACAACCTTCGCGTACCATGGGTTCTCGAAGAGGGGCGATGGGCTACTCGATGATCTGCTTCGGCCCATAAGTCGGTAACTTCGTCCCGCTGTATTTCTGGTACTGGGGCTTCCCCTTCCCTTCGACCAGTCCTTCATCGAACACATCCCTCTTCCTTCTAGGCATACCACCCTCCCTACGCTGCCGACATTCAGCATCCGCATCCGCAGCAACCACAATCGCCTCCAACATATACTCATCCAGCTCACCAAGCTCCTCCCACTGCTCCCATCCATCGTCTCCTCCTCCTCCTGCTCCCTCCTCGTTCATCCTCATTCAACAGCCACACCGCCTCGTTCTCCCTCTGCTCCGCTCTCTCAGTCCTCTTTGCCATCAGCACCTTCTCCTGCTCCCTCTCCCTTTCCCTCAATTTCCCCTTCGCCGCCCGGCTCCCACTCGCCCGTGCAGGTGCAGGAGGAACTCGGCGTCGGATTCACAGCAGGCGGCGTCGGCTCCTGCGTTAACATCTTCTCCTCGTTCTCCCTATCCCTCTCATCGCTCTCCCTCTCATCTCCGGCCCAATTCCTCAGCCTCTCCCCACCACGGATTCTTTGGCGGCGCTGCGACAGCCTTCACCTGACGCCATACAGAACGCGCAGTCGCGGAGGAGCTGTCGTCCCACTCAAAGTCTTGCTCATGAGCGGGCGAAGTCGAATGTCGAAAGGCAGATGCAGACTGGGTCGTAGTGACAGTGTTGTGCTTGGGCAAAGGCTGAAGAGCTGCCGTAGGAAGGGTGTGTGGAGAGGAACGTAGTCTTCGTCAGCATATAAGTCGTCAAATCCAGAGTCTTCGTCGTCGGCAGGTATGGGGAGGTGGCGGCGGCGGGCGACGTCCGGGTGTTGGAGCGCGTCCTTTTCCTTTCGAGGTCGTCGATTTCCTCGAAGGTGAGTGGGCGGCACGAACTTGATGGCCATGTTCGCCTTCATCGTCGTCGCCATCGAGGAATAGAGGTTCCTCCTCCCTCGTCTTCGCTTTCCCTCTCGGGTTCTTCAGCTCACCCGCCTCGATCTCCTTGATCTCGCTGACCGCAGTTCCCAAGCCCTTCCCTTCCCTTTATCTTTCCTTCCACTCGCCGGTGACACCTCCTCAACCTCGACCACCTCTTCCACATCACTTGATAACCATTGTCGGCACATCCACCTTCGACGTTCCTCTTAGTACTGGCTTCGGCTTTGGTCGCTTCGATGGAGTGACGTTTCTGCGGTGTTGTCTTCTTCAAAGGACGAGGAGGCGATGGCGGAGGCGAGGTGAGAGTCAACAACACTTGGCGATGGGTTTCGAAGGCGACACGGTAGGAGCACTCGAGGCTTTTCGTGAGAGCATACGACGCGGAGGCGGGGCGTACAGTGTCTCTGGCGGCCCCGGCAACGAAGAGATGTCGAGGACGTTGACGGGGTTGGGGGGATGTTTGGCGGTGCGCGAAGCGCGTATAGTGCGCATGGCGGCCGGATGGGCATGAAAGGAAAAGTGGCGAAAGTCGAGATGCGGTTCAACAACCGGAGCTCGTATTATACTAGAAACAAAGATCAACGCTCCAGCTCTTTCTACAAAACACATTCGAATGAAGATATGCACCCGAAGCCTCGACCAAAAGCCACTCGGAGCCACGCCTCTCCCAGGGCCAGTACCCCGCTTAGCATTCCAATGGCTAGATTGAAGTTGCGCTGATTCCGCTACGATAAGTGCCAGCAGCCAGAAAGGATAGGAAAGAGCTTTGAGGAGGAAGCTAATTAGCGAGAGACGCGACGTGCAACCGGCGACCGCGCGCTGTTGCGTGTCGGGGGCGTTTGGAACAAACAACGCAGCACCCTGGCCAGTCGTGGACGTTGTGTGTGGAACAGATACTTATCATGAGGAAGAAATTGGACCAGCCACCCTTTGATTTGGCAGCGAGAGGAGGTGAAGCGTATGCGCACTTTCTGATGATGGCACTGCCCTTCCGAGCTCGAAACAGAGTCACTCGAGTCCCAGCTGGGGTCATCATTAAGAGAGGACTCGTCCGCATACGAGCTCTCAGAATCTTCTGTATCAGAAGGTTCCTCATCGTCGGAGGTGACGAGCTCGAGGAATTGTCACTCGAATCGCTAGGGTCGCCATTGTGCTTGTGGCGCCCTCTGCTCTTCTTATGGTCGGGCTTAGCGGTCCTCTTGAACGTGTTGTTAATGTAACTCTGCTTTTCGAGCTGATTTGCTTTATTTCTTCGCCTTCTTGGAGGCGCGCTTATTCTTACATTTGTTACGCACGCGCCCTCCAGTCGAGATCAAGATCATTTCCTCGACCTCGCTGCTGGCGTTCTTGCCTTTACGCCTTTACTTGTGCTTAGTGCGCTGCTTACGGTTACGACGGGTGCGAGCTTTCTCGCTCTCGTTCCCGTCGCCCTTCTCGGTGTCTGATTTAATCATATCATTTTTATTGACATCGATACTATCTAGTACAACTTGCTGGGTCTAGAGATCGGCGTCCGAGCCGAGCTCGACCTGTTCCCAGTTCCTAGGGTCCATTCCCTTGCCCTTGGGCTGGGATAGACCTTCTCCTCTATCGGAGACCGATCCATGACAGGCCCTATTTTCGGTCACCCGTTGCTTCTGGATCATAGTTTTCTGACTCCTCATCAGTTGGCTCTGAGCTAGCTCAGTCGCATTGAGCTGCTCAGCGGACATACTGGCCTCCCGTCGGAGGTCGTCAAGGCTCCTCGCCTTGCAAACGTGGCTCCTGAAGAGATGCGAGAAACGTTGACGAGGTCGTAGAGGGGGACTCGGAGCTCGAGAGCTCGCTGAATGTGTTCGCGTAGGTCAAAGGAATTGATATTGGTAGATAGGTAGGTAGCGAGTTGGAGGATAGCGAGAGAAATGACTAGAGATTGAATCCCCGACTCCACGAAGTGGAAAGGAGGGTTTTGTGGGCAGCAAACGTCCATGCCCCAGCCAATCCTCCCTTTTTTGTTGGTGATGTCATTACTTGAGGGTCGGTTGAAGATGTTATCAATTAGGGCCGGCGCTCCTCACCTCATCTCCTCCTCTCCACTTGCGCTCCTCGCATCTTTCGCATCACTCCCAGCTCCCATACCCCTGCCGCATCATATAATAAACACGTACCCTGCTTTGCGACCCCTCCATCTCCTCCCCACCTCCTCGCAATGTTCCTCGAAAAATCTCCCTCTCGCCAGACCCGCGTTCTGAACGCTTCCGACTGCCCAGCATTCGACGAAGCGCACAGTATCGATGACTATCTGGTTTACTATGACCCGCTTTATTATCCAGAACTTCATTCGTCTGTGTTCAGTTCATCGCTTGCATTTTCTGACTGGTTAGCCGCAGAATTACAAGCCCATCCCCGGACCTGCCCCCGTCATCGCGACGCTTTGAGCTCTGGCTTGAGCGTCATTGTCGATGGAACAGATGTTAATGTTTTTGTTGATGATGTCTTTCATTTCCGTACCAATGTGTCGTTTATCGCGCACCGCAAATACAACCATTGTCGTCTCCTCACATGTCTTGATAGATCTGAGAGGGGTGAATGCATGCTGAGCTCCGTACTGAAATCGCGTGAATATCTCCCTGTTGCGCTTGGTGAGAGCTCCGAAATCTGTCATATGATACTGTTGACTTGGAAAGTGCCGCAGCTTCGTAAATTAGCAAAAGCCATGCTTAGTCTTGGCTCTGTAAACGCCCACACCTGTAGACCTGAGCTCGTCGCCCTAATTCATGATTTTTACGTCTCCTGGTGCCAATCCCTACAAGTATCAACAACACCATACCTTATCTCGAAGTATGGTCGTCATAGTAGTCCGTCGTCTCGTTTTGCACTCGTATATCTTGCAGTAGCTTCTACTTTCGGTCAGGACTTTGCTCGATTTTCGTTACATCCCACCGGTGGCTGGAAACCAGACCTGTCTACCCTTTCGCCTCCTTCCCATCCATGTCATTTTCATCTCCCTTCTCCCGATTGCGCTACCCATAATCCGTTGTCTTCGTGCATCACATCGGACGAGCTATGCAAGTCAGTTGAGTGTGCTCCTCCATACGCTGTTAGCGGTGCTGGTTTGCATGGTTGTACAACAAGGCAGAAATTGTGTAAGGTGCTTTCTTCGATGATCCTGGAGAGGTTACACACCCTGTCCTCTTACGATCTTGATTTCCTTGCTCAGATATATTGTGCATATCACCCAGTGGATGGGTTTGGTTTTGCCGGCACTAATAATGCTGATACTTGCACTCCCTACAATGTAATTCGCCTGATATCCACCTTCGAGTTCGGCGACGCCGTTGTAGCAGCCATTTTCAAGCACCCAGGGAGCTCAAAGCAGAGACAAGCCGCGCATAATCGGGATAAACGTAAAGATCGGACATTAAAAGACACGGCGCAGGCCTTACTTGAGCGTGACGGTATTGACTCTGACTGGCCGCAGCCCGTGCCTGAAACCACCATCCTTAGATGCCTGTCCGATTACCGAGAGCATTCAAAGTGGACAGAAGCTCCGACGTGCGCCGTCTGTTCGCAGCAGCAACGAGACTGCAATACAGTACACTATCCAGATACCAATACAGAGAATACTCTCGACCTTAGTATGTTACATTTAGAATCATCGCCTATCAAGGACCGGACTGGTGGTATATTCTCTTTCGGAAACAGACATATTGACGGCCTAATGCTGGACCGCCGAGGTTTCGTGTCTCTCGAGAGTGAGACAGTCGATCTAGCAGTGTGCCGTGCTTGTCTTAGCTCTTTGAGACGCAGTGCTATGCCCCAGTTCGCTCTGGCCAATAACTTATTCTGCGGGGAGCTACCTACTGAGTTCGCTGACTTGACATGGATCGAAGAGATGGCATGTGCGGTTTACCGAAATACTGCGCATGTAACACGACTGTACAACTCGTCGTCCCCTGAACAACCAACAGTACTTCACGGCAACACCTGTGTGCACAAGATGAACATTATTTCCACAGCTCGGACTCTTCCTCATACTCCTGCTGATATTAATGGAATGCTAAGCATTGTCTTCGTCGGCCCTGGGAAGTTTGACCCCAAGAAATCTGGTGATATCTTCCTAGTACGCAAACAGAAGATTTGGAACTTTCTCCTTTGGTTACGAGAAAACAACCGCATCTACAGTGCCCTCACACTTGACAAGCAAGTTGTCGATGCATATCCTGATGATGGCCCGTTGCCAGGCATTCAAGAGATTGTGGTGAACAATGAAAAATCCTCTTCAGGAGCCTGAACAATGTTTGAAGAAGAGACCGCTGGCTTTGACAACCATCCTGCAATGGTTGCACAGGCAACGAATTCAGTTTCTGAGACTGGCAGCATGTTTCTCGAGAAAATGGGAGTGTCTGATCCCGAGTGTACACGTATCCCAGCGCGATGTTTCGTGGCCCAGGCACTTAACAATTTAGCACCCAGCTCCTGTAATAGCGACTTGCCAAATTTGGTGCTGCATCGAGGAGAAGACCCCATCCCTGAGTATAACAATCCCGATTTGATTCCTGGAATGTATCCCACACTGTTCTGCCTCGGAATCGGTGGGTTTGAAGACAAAACCCGTGCTACAAAGCTGTCATTCCAGTTACAGGCCCAGTACTATCTCAATCTTCCCAACAGACAATTTCGTTACCACTATTCCTTCCTATTTGTCGTTCTTAACATGATTCAGAGAAGGAAAGCACATTTGCACACGCACTTCACTGTGAGTTCATTGAGATTCAAGGCTGTTGCACACAAGCTGGTTGGCTTATCAGCAAATACCCTTGCCGAGGTTGCCGAAATAGTTGAGAATGAGAAGAGTACCAAATCCCTGTCCACAGAACAGAAGTCAGCTCTGGACCTGTTGCGCTATGTCAATGCTGTCGGAGAGAAAATTCCAGGATCTCATATGGCGAAGATTGCCGCACGGACAGATATTCGAAATTACTTTGGATATTTCGGTCTCCCACACATATTCTTGACGTTCAACCCTGCTGCTGTCCATAGTCCGATTTTCCAGGTTATGTACGGTGACAAGCTTGTGGACCTGTCTTCTCGATATCCTAAGCTTCCACCCCGATCGGAGCGAGCTAGGCGCCTTGCCCAAGACCCTGTTGCTGCGGCAGATTTCTTTGACTTCTCCTTTCGGTGCCTCTTCGAACACCTGCTCGGTTGGGACTTTAAAACACGATGCTCAAAACCTGATGGCGGAATTTTGGGTCACTTGTGCGCATTCTACGGCTCTACAGAATTGACTGAGCGCGGCGGTATCCATGGCCATGTCCTGATATGGTTACGAGGTGGTCTCAACCCTTCTGACCTCCATTCACGGATGCGCAAGAGCAAAGATTATCAGAAACAGTTCTTTGCCTTCTTTGAGAGTGCTATACACCACCACCTTCCAAGTGTTGAGATTGATGTTGCGCCGACATATGAACCGAGAAGTGAACGCCCACCTATCCCTCCTCTGCCAACCAACACTGACACTGAGAATCACAATGGTATTCATGTCATTGAGTGGAACTCCATCTTTGCGACAGAGATAAAGAAATGCGGAGAAGCATTACAGCGGCATGTATGCAAGCCTGTCTGCCACAAATATGGGAAAGACGACCGCTGTCGCTTCCTATTCCCACATGAGATAATTGAATCCTCCCACTTTGACGCTTCATCCAACTCTGTGGTCCTCCAGTGTTGGGATGGGTCTGTGAACTACTTCAACCTGTACATCCTTGTATATTGTCGACACAACCATGACATCAAGTGTATCCTGTCAGGAAAAAGTGCGAAAGCTGCCATGTTCTATATCACTGACTACATAACGAAAATGGACACGAAGACCTATGAGATGCTATCACTGATGTCCCGGGCAGTGTCAACGCTCCACTCGCAGAGTGAGGGTGCAGCCGAGACACAACAAATGGATTCTAAGGCTCATGCACTTGATAAAGCAAAAGCCCTCCTCCACCGATGTCTTTCTCAGTATATGCGCCAGCAACAGGTCCATGCACAGCAAGCTGCTCGCTACTTGTGAGGGTTCAATGACACTGTATCCTCGCATGAGACTGTTCCAATGATGTCTACGTTGGCATTTCGACACGCAACAGAAGCTACATTGCGCTGTACAACATCTTCTGACTTGCAGGTAGCAGATTCCATGCTCACAGAACAGGATGAAAATGAAGATGCTCAAGCTCTGTCCCTTCGAATAATGACTTCTCACCAAGGTATACTGCTTGAAGCGAATCAGCTCGACCACTACCTCTGTCGCTCCAACGAGCTGTCCAGCATGTGCTTCTACGAATTCTGTCGTTGCGTGAGGCTTCAAACAAGAAAGAAATCAAGCAAGGTACAGAATACACCATCTACCAGGCTAGGGGTCCTCGCATGCTATGAGCTGAAGTTACCTCACCCATTACACACAACACATGAGCTCCTCCGTCACACAAACGAAGATGCAGGCAACATTGCACATGAGTATGTCCCTAAGGTTCTTGGCATGTCTATCCCAGGGTCGCACTCAGATATGTGGTCACTCTTCACCCTCTGTCATTTCAAACTGTTCAGTAATAGTGTGCCTCTCATACTGCCAGGAGAATCAGTACAGCACGTCTATGAAACCTTCCAGTTTGCTGAGACTCACAAACAGGTGATGCACAACTGGGAAGCCATCCATGAATGCGAAGACGAGCAAGATGCGGAACATATCCGTAAACGAGCAACACTGCTCTCAGGGCATGCTAGTCATGCAGGCCAACAGAAACTATTGCAGGATTCCGAAGATGTCGAAATTGACTTGACAAGGAAAGGAGCTGCCTTGCATTCCACATTAGAACAGTTCAAGACCAACCAGACACTTAACATGCTTGAGGAAGCCCGCTGGATATCTCCAGGTCACAGTATCAGTACCTCTACAGAGAAATCAAGTGAAAATGACACAATTCCATGCAAACACAAGACAGATCTACCCCCCGTAACAACAAATTCACTTCATAATTGGAAAGCAGCCACAAAACAACAGGAAGCACACATCTCCCATGCGAGAAGAACAGCTCTTAATCCTCAGGACCAAGCATTAACGTCATGCACTAAGCCAATGGTACAAGGAACCGTGCATCTGTTCCCTGCCTGCATAAAATGCCCCAAAATCTCAGGAGATACAACTGTGTGAGAAACGGATGCACCAAAGGAGAGCACCGAAGACAGTAGCAATTCAACTCTTCATGATCACATCGACACATTTAACTTCAATCCACAACAGCAGATAGCATATGATATCATAGTCAATCATTTTACTCGCCGTCACCTAAATGCCGACCCTGATGAGCCCCCACTGCGGATGTTAATGACAGGACCTGGAGGAACAGGGAAGACTTACGTTGTACGGGCAGTGAAGCAAATGATGATGTCCCACAATGCTGCACATCGAATCCGTTTTCTTGCCCCCACTGGCTCCGCTGCAGCACTGATTGACGGAATGACAATACATAAGGGACTTGGCATCAAAATTGAAAGAGCTCGGAAGTCAAACAAGGAGAACCATACAAGTGGAGATGGAGAGGATCTGTCATTGTTGATGAGCGTAAAAAAAAAGCGAAGCTCCGGGAAGAGTGGAAGAATGTAGACATACTTTTCCTCGATGAGGCCTCACTGTTAAGCGCCCAATTGCTCTGCAAAATTGACTACACCCTGCGCTTCACTAAGGAAGAACCAATGCTGTGGTTTGGTGGCATTACTGTAATTTTCTTGGGCGACTTCTGCCAGTATCTGCCTGTTGCAGGTACTGCACTGTGGATGCCAATCAGTAACAGTACAAAGATATCAGACGTCGAAATCCACAAACGCCTAGGCAGACTAGCATGGAAGACAGTTGATACTGTCATTGACTTCTGGGAGCAACAGCGCATGAAATCAGATAGCAAGTATGCAGAGGCAGTTCAACGCCTGAGAACATGTACTTGCACCATCAACAACGTTGACTTATTCAACATGCGAGTTATCAGGTCCACCGAGAACAGTGATGGTATTGACATGGGAGCCTCCTCCTACACAGATGCCGCTGCAATTGTCAATACCAACCATTTACATGAAGAATTGAACATCAGAAAATCGCAAACAAGCGCCAGAGCTCAAGGACGGCCCCTGGTCGAGTGTGCAGCTAGAGACACGAACCGGGAAAGAAGCCATGATCTCACCTCCGCTGAGCACCAAACACTGCTCAACCTCGATACTGCCCCATTTGCCAATGAAGGCGCTCTGCCTGGAGTCATCCCTCTTCACCTCGGAATGCCTGTGATTTTAAGACAACGGAATATCTCAACCGACCTTGGAATAACAAACGGAGCACAAGGTACGGTTGAAAAGATTGTGACGGGAACTCTGCCAAACAGTAGTATGGAATATGGGAAAGTGGTCATTGTACACTTCCCAACAAGTAAAGTGCATATACCGGGACTACCGCATGGATATTTCCCCATTGAACCCATCTCATGGTCTATGACAACCGTCCTACCAAAGACCGCAACAGCAGACCCAAAGAAAGTGCGAATCCGCCGACATCAGCTACCAATACAGCCCGCATTTGCCGTCACTGGACAATCAGCTCAAGGTAAGACATTGCCAATAGTACTGACATCACTCGACGACGGCGGTTTTGCAGCATATGTTGCAGCTTCGCGGGCCAAGTCACGAGAAGGCTTGTGTCTGCTACGTCCTGTAACCTTGAATGACTTGAACAAACCACTGCCAGAGGACTTAGTGAACGAAACAAAACGGTTAAAGGCCCTCGAACACAATACCTACGTCAGGCACGGCGTCCTGAAAGAGAGACTAGTCGCAGTGCCCAACCCGGAAGCTGAAACAACCCAGAAAGCTCATGTCACTGTTCACTTCGCAGAAATCTCGAAAAATCGCACACAAAGCTCGAGGCGAATACAGAAACGAAATAACAGCGATACAGATGATTCACCCACTCCCAAACGACAAAAGCGAGCCGAAAATTCATCCAAGAAACGAAAGCGAGGCGAAGACCATTACGGAGACGAAATCGAGCCAAGTGCGAAGCAAACCAGACATGCACTCGTACCAGAGACTCCTGCAGAACAGCGTGGATGCTCGTGGTCGTCGATCAACTGGTCATGCGCATATGACTCGGTAACGACTATCCTCGCAAATGTCTACCTCAAAAAGGATAGTACTTGGCGAAGCGATTGGAGGCGACAGTCAGAGCTTGCAGGGGCCTTTGCAGGCGACCTGGACAGCGTCAGCGAGCACCACATTGCCAATAGGAGAACACCACTGCTAAATGATGTACGAGATCGCCTTCGAGACCGCCTCTCGCATTCTGACCCTGTAGCATTCCCCCGAACTGGAGCGCAAGGAGCATCAGCAACTGAGATACTCCACAGGATCTGTCCCCCAGACTCACGCAGAATTACTTCACCGTTGCAAAGCCAAACCAGAAGACCAGCGTGGCTGCCAAGCATCATAACACCAGATGACGCTAGATCACAAGCCCAGAATGGTGAAACTGGTATGCAATCCTTCATAAACAGCGCGCTACACCTATCAAACAACGAGGAAGACACACCTTCACAACTGTCGGACCGCCCGCCTATACTAATATTTGAAATTGCGGATCCTTTTGACCAGTCCACGCCACCAATTTCTCCGTCGCCCATCGTCACTGTACCAGTTCTCTCGCAAGGCCAGGTGGAATATGACCTCAAAGGAATCATCTACTCAGGAGGCTACCATTTCAACGCACGCATCATCACCGGCCAAGACTCTATATGGACTTACGATGGACAAAAACACGGTGGACAACTCCAACGTGAACCATTCACATCGACTGAAGAACTCCTGGCGCTAGATGGGAAGCGAGCGAACGCATTCCTCTACACGCTAAGACCAAATCAGGACATCGCGCTCCAGGATCAAGAGGCCCACACATCGCAACAGCACCACCGACCTCGCTACCCATGCGGTGCGACCGCATCGGATGCTATTCCAAGCATAGGCCGCCTTCAAGCTACACACCATGTTCGCCTACAAATGAATGACATTACCCAGTAACCACAAGAACGATAAAACAAAAAGAACATCATGTAAACACCCCCAACCAAGCTGCTCAAACACACCTTTGCATCGACCGCATTGCCATCCACACCGCACTATCACCAACACTAGAGCTCACCAGCCGCCACACCAACAGCCCCAGCTCATCCCCCTAACCAGCCCTCACATCTTGACCACCGACCATGCCCGAATATGGCCAACGCGTTCGCGAACGCCTCGCTGCTTTGCTCGAAGACCCGCTCTCCTTCCCCTCAACGAAGCAATTCATTCACCAAACCTACTTCTCCAGCAGCCCCTGCAAGCCCGACGAGTCCATGCCCACAGCGGCAAGGAACGACTCTGGCGCGCAATACCTCATGTCCAAGGACGGAAGCGCGGTCACCATGAAGTTTGCCGCAACATGGGATCGAAGCGGAATGTTCGACAAGACAAACACTCCTTACTTCAACACGTCGAATACCAAAGGCGAACCGAGGGTCAGTTTCGTCAACCTACAAACCGTCAAATGTACTTACTCACACTAACCCCTTACAGGACGTCGAGAAGAACATCAATCGCCTCAGGACAGCCATTGAACTGCGCCCACTGGGAAAGGACGACCGCCTCGCACATTGCTACCCTGATGGCACCTTACGGGCCTCGAATGCAGCATTTAAATCGCTCCTGACCATTCAACAACAGCTGAAGAAGGACAGAAAGACCATCCGTAAGTCGTATACTGTGTCAGAACGACAAGGAAATCACTCACCCGAACCCTAGCCGATGAAAACTACATCACTTTCATTCGCCCAATCCGAAACGAAGATCGATTCGTGATGTTGGCGACGAGCCACAGCCTTCTGCCGAGCTTACAGAAGGCTGCCGACGACATACCGTCTCTCTCACTGGACGATATAGGTATGAGGACCTTCCGCCAGCCTCTTCCCCGGAAACTCGGACTGACACATCACCATAGACTCTGACGACGATGAAGACGATGGACCTTTGAGTCCCAGTAAGTCGTAAACCATACGCCTCCCGAAACGACTTTCAACTGACTACCCCCCAGCGAAAATGAAAGGAAAACTCTCTGATCCCGATCCTAGCAACAACTCCGCGTCCTCGAGCAAGAATACCGTCCTCCCGCGCGATATGCCCGACCCTGTGGGCCAATATGCCTTGACGGGTCCTGCGTTGAATGCAGAAGTCGTTCCACCCAAGATCTATAACGGAAAGGGAGAGATCGTTCATCCAAAGGACTACAACACCCTCGACTTCAAGAACCTCGTCATTGCCGAGGTAACGATCTGCTGGCAAGTACACCGGACGTAGTCGGAGAGCACTCACTCACGCCTCCTTAGCTGAAAGATAACGAAGTTCAAGAAACTCGTCGCGCACATGCGCCTGGAATCCATGCACATCCTCGACGAAGCGATTACATACGAACCTTCACCTCCACCATCGCCATCGCCCGCTCCCAAAAGGAAGGTCGCCGCCGCATCGAAGCCGGCATCGTCGAGCAAGAAGGCTAAGCTTACCCGTTCTAAGGCATCTTCGAGCAAGGACAAGGTCAATGGGCAGAAGGACGATGGCGGCGAGGAAATGGATTTGGATGGAGAAGACTTGTAACTCCGACGACATCATAATCATTGTTCGTAGCCCGCCGTCCGCACTAGCACCTAGCTCCTTTCCATCTACCAACTGCCTGAATTTGTTCCCTAAATAAAAGACTTGTCGTTACCAGATCTGTTAACTTCGACGGAGTAACCAGAACGAGTCGGGGACTGGCGCACGAGCTGCGCCGCTACGGATAAGAGTAAGGGCGAGAGAAATCGAGACCAAGACTGAGTGGGAGTACGAATTCCGACAAAGCCAGAGAGCTCCTCGAGCCTAGTCGGATCTGGAATGCACCGTCGCGCCGCTACGACTCGGATAACTAGTAGTACAAGATGACGAGCGTAATGTGCATGCATTGGCTCTGTATGAGACGAAGGTAGGTGAGTCCTTGAGAGGAGTCAATCCGTGTCAAATCGGTCATAAACGTAGTAAGTCAGAAAGAAAAGAAAATCGTAAGAATCAAACAGTCACTCTCAGTCCCAATGCTAAACACCGCCAACAAACTCAATAAGGTTGGCGACGCGGGTAGACCTCAGCTGGTTTGGACGGTAAATCCCATAACCCTCCTCATACATCTTGAGCTGGGCTGTTGTGAATGCCTCTGCCGCAGGCCTGGTAGTCAGGGCTGGGAGATTCTGGCTCACAGGTTAGGATCCTGTGCAAGTTGACATAGAGGGGTGAACTCACTTTCGAATCAACGGGGTGGGTGCCGTCATTGAAAGGCACGACTCTCCATGGACGTTCTGCTGACGCGTCTGCTCTGTAGTGTCGATTGAAGGCCTGAGGTCCATATATCAGTGGCAGACACTCGTTGTAGAGATCACTTCAAACGCGTACCACAGCTTCTGATTGGTCCATCTTCGCTTGCATTGCCGAGACACCAGCCTTCAAGGTGTTGATATCCTCTTCCATCTTCTGCCTGAAGTCACCCAACTCTCGCCTGAAGTCATCAAACTCTCGCCTGAAGTCTTGGAACCAGACTGGAGCTGCGTCTAAAGGGTGGTCGTTATGGTAACTCGAGCTTTGCTGACCAGTGGCTGCATTACCTGCCACACCCGCCTCCTTCGCGGCCTCTGAATACTTCTCGATGGCGTTCCTTGTAGATTCAAATAGCTTTTGAGCTGCCAAATCATCCATGGCTGGAACTAGAAGTAGTTAGGCGTGTATAAGGGGCTGTAGTCGAGTGCTATGGCGGTTGCGAGGCACATACCTCGAGAACTAGAGATCTTGCCGTTCAAAGCAAGAATCGCCTCGCCATAGTTGAAGACTTTGCTAGCCGGCATGGTTGCGTTGTCGTCCTACTCTAGAAGCTCGAGCGATTGGACACGATTGGGTCTGCTGAAGGGGTATATGCGACTGCGTGACAAGAGAGGCCAAAAGAAAGGATGACTGGCACAGCGTTCCGCTCCTTAGAATTTTGATGTGGTAATGTCACGCCATCAGATGCATCTAATCCTATCTTATCTTTCAATTGGCTCCGTGAGTCCGTTGTCCTTGACCCACCTTGAATGGCCAAGTACGCATTCCAAGATCTACCAGCCGAACTACAGTCTGGGTTATCTTCCGCAAAATGGATCGATACAATCGACTTCTACTCAGCCAGATAATCCGCAGAGGGGCTACGACGAAGCAACGGTGACAGTCCTGAAACAACGGAAGACAACGAACGGTGAGTGAATGAATTGTGGGCTATTGTTCCTACCATCGAGTCGTTATCTGGCCGATGGCGGTCCTCTGAAGTGGTTATCAGGCATGGGAAGTGAATATGCTTAGCATGAATCCCAAAATCTCCTCTCGGCATCTGAGTTGCTAACAATAGCCTTCAGATGTTCCACGCCGTTTACTCCGACCTCATCGAGGAGCATAGAGATGGCTATAACCAGACCAATGCACTAGTTCCATTGTCCAGTCGCCCATATCCTCGGATCATTAGTGGCCATCCTGTAAGGACATCAGTTTTGCTGTTGCTTCCTCATCCGCATTGTGGTCCGCCTCTCCTCGACATCGCCTCCAACACACATTTGGTACCTGACCCATTCTCGTCACCACCTCAAGCCACCTCGTCGTTGTGCCCGACGACCACAGCACACGACGACGTGCTCGGTATGTTCTCGGTTTGCCCCTATGTAATGACGCGATGTCCGCCGTGCGAGTTCTGAGGGGGATCGAGACTTCCGAATCCGCAGGTGAGGTGTGAGGTGAAGTTGAGTAGTATTGAGTAGAGAGCTTCGAATACTTGTGGAAGGTTTTCTGGTGCTACTGCCCCCAGGTAGGTACATCTATGGGCAGTATTTATAGGTTAGGCGCTCGGGATGCTCGCGCCTCGGCTATCAGTAAAAATGCATAGAAAGAAACTCAGGAGAAAGTATCAGAAAATTGAAAGAGATATGTAGAAAGCCAAGAGTGAAGATTCTAGAAATTGAATAGAAAGGAAATGGATTCGAGAACTGGTAGTGAGCTGACGACTACGCGCTCAGGCGCGTAGGCATCTCCACACCTCCTGGGGACTTTGTCGTTCTGACTCCCAGTCAGAACGATCGTCGCTTAGAAGGGTTGGGTGGGTGGGATATACACATATCTAGAAAGGAAAATCAAGCGTTAAGTACGCGAAGATAGCCTTAGAGATTCATCATAAACAAGTGAAGAACAGCTAAAAACAACGAAGTGAAGCGCGAGTTCGAAAGATTCAGAATGGTATGGGCTGGGTATGCAAAAATAGACTAGAGATTCGTCATTATAAGGTTAAAAAAAAAGATAAGGTGAAGAGCAAAATTGAAAAAACTCAGAAGGGTGAAAACAGTCTTCCGCAAACCTTTGGATCTAAATAACGAATGGGTGAACGGGAGGGTCTGCGCCTGGTGAGCGGACTCTGCACAGTAGTCTGCGCGTGAGTCGCTGGAGGGGTGTCAAAATTTGAGAAACACCATGGAGAAATGCGGGCGTCGAAGGCGTTGAAGGCTTTGAATACAGGAATCTGACGTCGAGAGAGACTTCTACTGACGAGTTTGAAACGATATCCTTCTCATGGCGAGTCGACGCATGCTTCTGCTGGCTGGTGTCTTCTCTAGAGAGCACGGATGGTACTGCACTATCCGAGGCGGACTTCGTATCGCTGCTTTCCTCTTCGGTCTTCGTACGCGTGACTGAGTCGGCTGAGTCGTGGTCAGCTGGGACGAGGGAACGAGAGGCGTTGGCATGCTATGCTGCTCTGCAAATGGTATACCAAGGCTCGATCTTAATTCGGGAATGGCCCGAGCGTTAATACTGGGTAGTGATAACGGCGACGATGATTGCGCTAGCTTTTGGCTTCGATGGCGAGAAGATGTGGCATGCGTCGATGACTCTGAGTTGACATAGTTCGAAACGAGTGGTGAAGCACTAGCTGCTGGTTCCGACGATGCGTGCACGAGGACTGATACTTCCGCTTTGGTGGGAGACGGTTGCACCATTTGATATTGAGCCACTGCAAGGCGACGGCGTGCTGACTGAATACGCCCGGCTTCTTGCCATAACTGAGCTTCCAAGAAGGGAATATCATCCTCCCCCTCTTGTTCGAGCGACTCTGCAATGCGACGGATTTGTGGGCGGCCGCCAGCACTCTGGTAGAGACGCAGACTGGGGGACGAGACACAGTCTCGCGGGCTGGAACTGGGACTGCTGAGTGTTACAGCGCGGTCGAGTTCTGCACTCGAAGTCGTACTGTGCATCGTGTTTTCCGAAGGGCGATGGTCTTGCGGTCCTATCGAGCGAGGTAGGAGGCTCGCTGCGGCTCGTTGGAGCGTGCTGAGGGAAGCCTTGAGATCTCTAACCCCTGCGTCCAACAACGATTCGGACTGCTCTCCCAGCATCCCTACTCTCTGTGAAACGCCTCCGTCGTCAATGGAGTCCTGCAACCAACGCTGTGTTCCTTTCTCAGTCGACGTATCGTCCCGATCATCGAATTCTTCTTCCGGAATGGAAAGCACGAAGACGATTGCGTTGTATACATCTTGAAGGTCGAAGTGGTCGTCCCAATGGTGAGTAGGGAACTGGAGACGAAGCTGCGATTTGACTCGACGCCTTAGAGCATCTGTGAGACACTTCGACAGCCTCTCCGACCGCTCTCGTTGAGAGATACGTCAACGCGAATGGAGGTACTGCGACGCGACGTAGAAGCGTTTCCAAAGCGTTGCGAATTCTTCCATAGAGAGTTTCGGCTTGTGTCGATACTCGGATGCGAGTTCATCGAGGTCTGCCTTCGTAAATGTGCGTTCTTCATCTGCTCCTGGCGTGTTCTTGATGAGAAGTTGACAAAACGGTCCCCATCCTTCTTCTCTCGTACGCCTCCTACACAGCTTCCAATGCTCGTGGTGATCGTGATCGGGCGCGTATCGTAGCAGTGCGTCCATTCTTCGATCTTCTGGAACGCCATACTGGGAACAGAATCCCCCAAAGTCGTCGAGGAAGTCCTTGAGCGTGCATGGTCTGCCATCCCATCGTGGTGCTTCCGGCTCGTCCTTCCTTAGAAGATTGAAGAGCTTGAAGTTCGTTGTGCGCGACATGGATTGTGACTGCGACGTTGCGAGAGTCTAAAGTCGGAGACTTGGGGTGGGCGTTGCCATTTCTTGAGGTATATTGAGAGGAATGGCGGATTGAAAAGCCTGGAACCCCCTCGCGGTGGGCTCCAGATGTAATGACGCGATGTGCGCCGTGCGAGTTCTGAGGGGGATCGAGACTTCCGACAAAAGACCGACAGGTTTTGATTAATCCTCGCTGCTTTGGACGAGCTTTTCTCGATTAATCCACCTGACTCTCAAGGCCGAGCACCAGTACCGGTAAATTTCTAGCTGGATTAAACACGCATTTTGATTAACCCACTGCCCTTACGCTACGTTCGTTTAAACAAACGCGCATGCTCTGGGCGCGGCGGTTCAGATACTGGGCCGGCCGTGATTAATCGAGTACAACGTCTCGATACCTTGATCCGCTCTACATGTTTCATCGTCGAAATATGTATTAATTAACGATGCATAATCGTGTGAGCACGCCGGATGAATCGTGTTTAAACGCGCCGAGCGTTTAAACACGACCCTGTGAGCGTCATACCACATGGACACTCGTCCAGTCAAGAAGGATTCCTTGACTGGACTGACATGTCGGAGATCATGTCCGTGCGTTGGAGTCCGTTGCGATCAACGGCAACGGCAGGCAAGCCCGGCTCTGCCGAAGCAAAAGGCAGATCCACCGGAACGGAAGCCTGTGCCGTTGCCACAGCATTGGAGATGGCACCGAATCCGTTGGGTTGACGTTGCCGTGTGTCCAAGCCTTTGCTTGCTTTTAACTTTATGGAATCTGCATTCGCAAGAAGTCAGAGTGGATATAAAACAGTAGGAACAGGTTCACTGGCTTCTGTTTCCTTTCTCTTCAACCTTTCTATGCGAATCTTCTGCTGGAGCCGACATGCTTGACGGTGAGTGGAAAGGGCCCCTCCCTCGCCAAAGAAGCGCCCGCAAAGGTCACACTGTGGAGCGGGGATGGATCACCCTTGCCCCGATGTTGGTAGAAGGCATG
>ML210380.1:0-42903 GCA_004369085.1 Coprinopsis marcescibilis | reverse complement strand
TGGGCACCGAGATCCTTCCAATTTGTGGAGTAAGGAAATCAACCAGGGCGACCGGGTCTGGTAATTGAAGTTCCTTTGAAGTTGGAAAAAAACATAATGAGATTGAACTTGCCAAATTCTTCATGCAACATTTAACAGGGACTGTTTAAACTTCCAGTGTCTGAGTATGCGCTGGTGAGACCCTTTGCATATACTGATATTGTTTGTCAAGATATATTGAGAATGTAAACTTGAATCCCGAGTCTTCGCGGACTCCGGATACTCTCAATTTTTGACCAAGATCAAGACATGGCGGAGTGCGTTGGGCTCTGTCAAGCCACAGCGAATGCCTTGGATGAAGCCGAACTTCTGGCAGGTGTCCATCAAGGCTGAGCGCTGAGTAATCTTGGTGCAGACTGGGTGCCCGGCGCGAACTGGAACTTCGGCTTGGATTCTTACCTCTCAACACTCAACCGTGACTGTGCTTTGAAGCGCTCGAGTAAGTATCAACCGGCTTTATGAATCTTCGATACAGGGGCTCAGATGTGCTACAGGGGTCCGAAGGTAGGGTCTCTACAGAGCTACAGAATAACACTCACACCGGCTAATACCACTTAGGGGCTCATATGGCGGTCGTCAGAAATTATCTACCCATCTATCAGGTTCTATCGAGATACACTTAATGGTAAGCTGCGCAACCTTAATGTATCAGCTCCAAGCATATAGGCGCCAGAGGACCAATCTGGGGAATATAAAAAAAAATGTTGCTGGACATGGGGTTCGAACGCTCCACAGTCGAACTGGATGCCATCACGACCAGAGTTCGAACTTAAAATCTGCTCCTCGATAACATTTTAGACTCGACTGAGTCTACTCAACCACTTCAATTTGCTTCTACTTGACTTGGATTTGCTGGCTGTGTCAGCCAAATGAACTATGGGTTACTCTAGATCAAACTCAAACGCTCTCATCGACCCTGGAACTACTTCGAGATTCACAGTTGGACGACGACAGATACTGTCAACCGCAGCTATAAATATTTCGATCCTCGAAGCATCTGAAATGCTCGATCTCGAAGATGACATCACGACCCATGCCCTGTATAAAGGGCTAAATACGCCCTTTTACTTCGACTTTCCTCTATCTCGTCCACGCTACGGTAGCCAGCGTTCACCGCCGACCTCGAGGACTTCTAGCTACCCCGCCATTGGCGATTTTCACCCACTCGAAGGCTATTTGACTTCATCAACAATACACAGTCACGCAAGATGGTAGCTCCCAAAAACGCTGTTCTCCCTGCCCCAGGCAAAGGCTTCGACCCCGAAAAGACCAACACGCCTTTGCAAGGTCACGTCGCGTTCTTCGATAGAGACGGTGACGGTATAATCTGGCCTTCGGACACGTATGTTGTCCTAGTTGTTGTATCCATTTCGACGAACTTAGCCAGGGCGTTTGGAACAGGTACAGTGGGTTCAGAGATCTCAATTTCGGTATTGTGCTATCTTTTGTGGCAATGGTGTTAATCCACACCGGCTTTTCGTGAGTAGCTCCTCCCCCAAGCCCACGCGTTTTGCTGGGCATTGCTTCTTAGGTACTGAGCCCTGGCCGCGCTTCTGATAGGTACATCACTATGGGAAGCTGGGTACCCGACCCCTTCTTCCGAATGAACATCAAGTACATGCATCGAGTGCGCCTTCTCTTCTCCCGCTGTCGAACGTTTCACTCACAACTGTTACTTGGCGTGTGGCAGGGCAAGCATGGCTCGGACTCGGGAGTCTACACCCAGATTGGAGAATTCGACGATAACCGTTTCACTTACCTCTTTGACATGTACACCGAAGCACCCCACTCACACATGACCTTGCCCGAGGCTATGACTATGGTTCATGGCAACATGAACCCTTGGGACTTTGTGAGTGTAGCCCCCTTTGGCTTGCCTTTTTTCTTTGCTGATCCCAGGATGTTGCTTTGCACGATGTTTAGTTTGGATGGTTTGCGGGTATTCTCGAATGGGCCGCGACCTATGTCATGTTGTGGCCAGAGGATGGGAAAATGGCGAGGGAGGATATCAAGGGTATTTATAATGTGGGTTCTTCGCTCATCTTCTTCGGCCACCGATGTTGTTTCTAATGTCTCGGGAACAGGGCTCCATTTTCTACATGATCGCGGGCAGGAAACCGATGGGCAAGGTCGATTGAAGAGCCCGTGCTAGACCCGTCTAGAAGATTGGATCCTTGGATACCCCTTTTCGCAGATCTCGTCTGGGTAGGTCTGAAATTGGAATAACACTCTGGAATTAGATTGACGAGGGTCAGATAGTATTGTAGAATTATAAATGTAATTGAATTGATTGGCTGGAAAGTGGTCTGAATCGAGGCCACAAGGCTCTCCCGGCCCCACCGCGTGGTACTAGGGGACGACATATGTTCCACGAAACGGTGCATGAGCAAGTGGGTTCTGTAAAAGTGCTCTAATAATTAATACGTGTAATGGTTCTTCGTAAAATCGCATAGAAGGTGAAGATTCAAGAAATAGAAGGGAGAAACATCTAGTAAGTTGTTGGGGTCCATGGATTGATTTTCGGACTCGGTAGCGATGTGATAAACTGGGCATGTGAAGGTTAATGACTATTGTACAGTGAATGCGCATGATGAAGAATTCAGAAGAGGGATAAGCCATAAGGTTGAGATGTTGTTTAAGAGCATGCAGATGGAGGTGTTGATGGTAAGGTGGACCCAGGTTAGGGTGAGGAAAATCAGGTGCAGTGAACATGTGGTGGAGGGTAGACGTCGCATGCGATTGGCGGATTTGATATTTTGGTAGGGGAAGAGAATTAGGGTATGTGGGTCGCCAGGTGCATGATGAAAAGAAGGAATTCGATGGGGTTGTCGACAGAGTGTTACTGTGATTTTTCGCTGGCGCTGCCTGGCAGTTTGATTTTGATCATCAAGTTTCTAGACGAATCGCAGAAAATTAGTATTGGGATAGACACGAAGAGCATGACTACCGGTCAAGGCCTCGGACTTACTTGAAAGCCATGCTATCTAGCTTCAGTTTTCGCCAGCGGAATTTGCCCATTGAAATCGTAGACCGCTCTGGGCCGGTTTGAGATTCCTGGGAGCTGGTGGAGCTAGAACTCGAGCTCGAGCTTGACACGGAGCCAGTGCTGCCGCTCAAGGTGTATTCTTCATCCTCGTCTGACGATGAATCAGAATCGGACAACCCAAAGTCCAGGTCCCAAGGATCAGGTTTGCGCGGCTTCTTCGATTTGGTCTTTGCCCCTGTGACAGTGATCGTTCGGGAGAGTGGGTGGCCGCCTGTCAGTCCGGTGGTGGTATTTGAACGTTCCCTGCCAGCTCTGGGCTCGGACTTGCTCTTGCTGTGGCGAGAGTGTGATGCTGGCAAAGATGATGTTGATTGGGATGACAGAAAAGTTTCATGCTTCGCCTGGCAGTACACTGATGACCGACGGTCGGTTTCTGAATGATAAAAGGAATGTCGTCAGTCTGGGTTTAACATAGCGCTCGCGAGAATTGATCAAATGAAATGGGACGAAAAAGGAAATAGGACTGCGAGAACAGGAAAGGGTGTTCGGGCATTGGGGGTGGGTCACGGTGGCACCGGCAACCGGACAAGAATTGGTGGCAAGTATTACAAAGAGCTGTATACCCTTTACGGTGATGCGGTATGCACGCAATGCCGAGGTGCAGCAGCGGAAGATTGAAGAGAAGTCGTGATAAGTATCTCGAAGACGACGATAGAACGCCGCGGCCAAGGGGCTTGACCCATTTACCGCGCAATCTGCGTCAGGATCCCAGAACTTTGAATCATATGGCTATGTGCGTGGAGACGATAAGGCATGGAGTCTGTCATGCGTATCGTGCATACACCACTTTGGCACAGCCCGTATGGATTGACACCAGGCGTCATTGGGAGTCCGAATAACAGCAACAGAGGAAAGAAGCAGATAACAATGAAGAACAATTGACAGGGATGGAGACTTACCGATGTAGACAGAATATTCGTCTCTGCTCTCATCCCATTTGACCACAATGCTTCTCCGCAGAGGAGAGCGATAATACCATCCCTGACCGTTATTTGACGAACGACGGGGGTTTGCTGCTGGCGACGGCGATCTTTGTCGTTGATGCCGACCTGGAATCTGGCTCGGCCGACGCTTTCGTTCGTCAAAGACATGTGGTGCGATTCCAGTTATAACGTCGCGCGGCGTTGGCCGGAAGCGGGAGATAGCCTCGGCAACGGTGTTGCGGATTGTGACGGGAAGCGGTGGTGGGTAGTTGGGGTTTTTGGCAGTGAAGGTATCTGGTTTCAAGAGGTGCGGCGAGAACTGGGCAATGGAAGTAACGCTGATAGAAGCGGAGGTAACCTCGGCAGAAGCCATTGTTCAAAGGTTGAGTGACGATGGAGGCAACGAAGACCAGGGTGATAAAGGCAGCACTTGTCCTCCAAAGACCCTGCGTTCACAGAACGAGAGAAGGAAGGAACGATCAGCGAGAGTCTGAGGGAGGGGGGATCAAAAAGGTCGGAAACACGTTGCAGGTGCAACCGAGAGCATTAAGTAAGGTCTCGGTATTTCAGTTGTACCAAGGCAGGGATAAGACCGTCTATAGCTAGCCCCGTTGGAGCTGCTAAGTGATGGTCAGGTCAGGATGTATTAATAACCAAAACCAGCGAAAACCGCCTTCAACTCCGGGCCCTGGCGAATTCTGATGTGAGAACGGCACGCAGGCGCTAGAATTGATAATGTGATCGATAATCTAGCCGCGCCATCAACCGCAAGGCCTTGCCCGCAGCCTGGCAGTGGACCCACCCATCAGTGCATGTCAACAAGTTGTATAGATATATTTTCTAGCCTTGAGGCAAGGGTCTGATGACTCCTCCTAGCGGCGCAGCCCTCTGCCCAGTTCCAAATGCCCACCCCCCCTCCGAGAACTTCACCTCCATTACTCATCCCCGGGCCCCTGGTAACCTTAGCACAAGATTTGTCTTCGAATTGTGTTGGCACAATGTTAATCCAACTCGTGGAAGAACAACGATGGTGACAAGACACCAATCGTGCGCTATTGTTTATCTTGCCTATTTCAAAAGCTTACGAAGCATGCAGGGGCACGTTGTCAAAATTCTATTGAATTAAGCGTGTGTTATGCTAAGTATAGATGACAAGGCACATAATGATTGCTCCTGACTTACCGAACAACTGGCGAACTTTCGCCTTTGTCTTTTTCACAGCTGGTATGCTCGCTAATGGTAACCTGTAACTCACATAAAGTAAGACTGTGCAATGAGTTGCTACCACCGCGTTCACCAAGTCAACGCTGAACCAGGTATCGAATCTCGGAAATTGGCCGTCCACCGTCGACCATTCCCAAGCCATGTCCATGCAGTCAACTAGTCAATAATGCCGTTACCGATAAGGAAACAGTGCTCAGGGGTCGCATCAGAGCGCCTAGGAAATACGTGTCGGGAGCTGCCGACGGGCAGCTGGAATGGAACGACCGGAGCATTGTCTCGCCGGAGCTATCGGCATGACCTTGAAGCATCCCGCGCTGAGTTCATTGTTCAAACTTCACAGACTTTACAGCTGAGCTTGGCTTTGGAATAGAAGCAGATACAACCAATGCCCGAAGGTAAGATAAGTAACGCAGATCACCTCATTTGTCTAGTATCATTTGGTCTGACTGGACCGTTTCCTTGGCGAGCTTTAGCGCTCAAGCCTGTGCTTTGTTCACACACACTTTCAAGGCCTTGATTCTTGAAGGTTTCTCGGACTCTGAAATCTCGCCCGTATCTTGCTCGCGTAAACAGATACGAGGAGCTTACACGCTCAATGGGGTATGTATGCAGCAGGCCTTGAATCCCGCTCAAGAATCAAGATCCTTCGTGTCATTTCGAGTCACGTAAGGCTGAGTCAGTCAAGGTACATCGGAAACGGACTGGCAAGTTTGCACAGCTCGTTGAAGTTTTCAACGCATCGCGTCGTGGCTGGGAGAGTTCATCTGTTGTGATAGTTCAACCAAGAGGAGGATAACCATCGCTGGCCTGTGTCCTTTGTGTAAGCGCGGCCTCGGAGAGAAGTGGGCCGTAGCAAGGCTATAGATATGTGGGTACTACTTGGAAGTCGGTTGCACTGACGACGCCGCTCTAACAATCCCTGACCGGAAAGCTGCTGACAACCCGAAAGATACTCGGTTGTTGAATGGGGAAATTGTACCGTTTTTGGGTACAACCGCGGTCAAGGGATGACCGTCGCTACGTAAGTACTATGTAGTCAAGTGTAGTGGTCTGTTCAACAAACTTCTTGATATCACCAATTCCCAATATCATTCATTACCCGGAAACAAGGGGGCATTGGCATGAATAGCCAAGGCCGACAGGCTCGTATCTAGAAGACTTGAAGACTAGAATCACATAAAAGCATCGTTGGTTTGACGGGCCAAGTCGTAGAATGTTTCCAGGTATGGATAAAGATGATCCTAGTATGAAAGAGATCCAACTTGCATGGGAATGTTGCGGTTATCTTGATTCCGCAGAAACTTGACTCCGAGAAATTCCGTTCTGTGCGAGTACGAGGTTTCAAGTTCTCATCTAGCTGGAAGGGAAGGAAAGCTTGGTTGGCGATAGCTGTGTTCCGGTCCACATTACCTGGAGATGGCAATGGCAATAAACGGACACTTCCGGAGATATAGGCTTAAACAGACAATGTCGACTATCCCATCGGTATGATTGAATCACAATAGTTGCGTAGTAAGGATTCGAAAGGCATATTGTCAAACCATGAGGTACCGATCGAAGCGGTCAAATGCTACGATTATCGATAGGTCAGAGTCGGATTTTACAACATAGCTGAAGTTTGCTTACATGTTCCAAGGGTTACGTTCAGCAGACCAAGGCGCAGCAGTTTGGGAAGGGAGCCTTCGTATTGTGATTTGACTTCGTCAGCTGAGAAAACCCCGTGTATGAGTCTTATCCATTGTACATAAACTACTATACGCGCGAGGCTTGGAAGTCGGTTGGGGATGCGGAGGGATAGGAAATTGTCGAGCTCCATCCAAGGCTCTGCCTTGATCGGCTGAGTCGTGGAATGATGTATTCGAATGTTGATGCATTCGAGAGGCGCACATGACGGGATGCTTTCCAACGCTTCCATTAGAGGAAATACACAATGCATTCCCTCAATCTCAGGTTCAGGGTCAATCAACATTCCCCGAACAACGACTTCTTCAAGGCTGACACAGCCGGAGAGATTCAAGTTGAGGTCGGTTTGTTCTAGTTTGAGCATTTCAATTTGCTGCTGTGAAGACCACACTGTGTACGTACCTTGTGGGGCCTCAAATGAAAGGATCCTCAATGACGCCGCACATATCTTTATCAAAGGTCCTAAGAAGAGAGCAACGTCCATTTCCGTCGTCTCGAGTACATTTAGGCCTGAGATGTCGAAGTGGCTATTTGGGTCCAGCAAAAGCTTTATGAAGGAGTTTTCGGCAGGCTGGAAGCTTATCCCGATGGCTTGCAGACGCATTGGGGATTCTTGTTCTGGCTGTGTGGGTAGACCATCGAAGGGCTCGTGCGTTATCGGATCTTCTAAATACTCCGTTTTGAACTTTATAACCGATGGGCCGCAGAGGTTTAAGAGATGTATAGGAGCATAATTGATTTCCAATACGAGAAGCGAGGGTGAACGGAGAATATTTGCCAGGACTTGCTTTGTCGCCTCTGGGAGAACATTCCAAGGACTCAGGCCTTCCATCGTAACGCTTTTGACTCCCCCGATAGGAATAAGTTCGAGTGCGAGAGGTAGATCATTGTCCAGCCCAAGCCATCCAGGTACATCTATGACTCCTGACCAAAAATTGACTCTTGTGAAGACGTGATTCCGGATTGAAATATCCTTGGTGTATGTCGCAAGGTGTGGGGACTGCTTGAAAATAGCCAAAAGCGCCGCTCCTGGTCTGTAGTCTCGACCGTGAGCGGGAAATTCATCAAAGTGGTGGCGTGGTCGTCGCAACTCCAACTTTCTGAACAGTATTCTCTGCGTTGGTTCCAAAAGACGAGAGGAGACTTGGGAAGCCGCTCGAAGAGAGGAGGGGTCATTTGAGAGATGCCTGACAACGTGGGAGACCAACTCTGCTGGAAGCTGATCCATAGAGAGTTGGATTCGAGGAAGGTGGTACTGTGCAAGAATTGTGCCAGTTGTGGGATGTGCCAACAAACGCCCGGGACAACTGTCAGTACTACAGGAAGGGTTCAAGTTCGATTATCGAAAACCTTCAAATCAAACAGGAACAAATGAAAGTATGTACAGTCGGGGACAGCCAAACACGACAAAGGGGGTTTCTCGGGCCCCACTGAATTAAATCGTCCAATTTTTTGACAGGAAGCTCGGTTTTGGGAAAGCGTTCAAAAAACACATCTCCGAAGTTTTTCCCACGGCTGGTTCTCGTGGGCATACTTTTTCGGCACTTTGAACGGCATTGGAGTAGCGAGACACCCCCTCACCCAAAGTTTTGATGGCGCTCAACCATGAGTGGAAGTCGGGAAGAAGACCGCAAATGCCCCCACCATCGGTATTCGGTGATTTGGCCTACCAATTTACTTATCCCCGACATTTACAGTGTTACTCGGCCATTCGGCGGTTGGCCTGTGCACATTTCCCTCAAGAATTGATCCACCGTTTTTGGCGCCCCCACTGAATCAAATGGCCCCAAATTTTGGGAAGATATACAGCTTTTCAAAAGGAATCGATTGCGCACGTTTTCATGTTCTCTGATACAGTTTTGCTCTGTCTGGCATAAATTTCGCACATCTAAAAACTAAAATCGAATTTGCGGAAGAAATACTGCGCGGATTGAAGTCAAACTTTGGGCTGAACACCCCCTTCATTGAATACGTCGTTTCCGATGGTTATCGGAGGTATCAAAAGGTAACAATAACTGGTGACTAAAGTTGTCGTGTTTGGCTGTCCCCGACTGTAGTCGCTCCTCACGCAGTGAGCCCAAATAGCGACAAATATACATCATATAATCAGGCTGACTACGGTAGACTACGCCCATTCGCGGGCTTCTGGCGGTCGGTCACGGTTTCATCACCGAGGTTTCTCGAAATCGACTCTGTGCCAGTCTAATAACTTTAAGCGCCCAAAATATGTGAAGTCCTGGCTCTTAGCCAACCAGGAGGCACACGTGCGTAGCGGTGACCTTCCCGAACCCGAGCTTAGGATATACAGCCTTTAGAACACGCTTCACTGGCTAGCGGGCACATTGTCTGCGGGTGTTTGAGTGCCTTGCGCTTTCTATAATCCATAATACGAAATGAGAGCCGACAAAAAGAAGGCACTGTACGCCGGCTGCGCAGATCAGCCAGCTGAACTGGCACTATTTGACTCAAGATGACTCCAGGCGCGGCGGCCCAGAGTGGGTAAGCCCTGGAAGTACTACTGTCGGACGACGCAGTGTATTTCTACTGTGAGACTCGGACGCGCTCGATTCAAGACTGCCCCAGGTCATGTTCATGCCCATCCGAGGCAATGACCGTTAGGCTCGAGAAGGTTTGCAATTCTCATCCCATCCGATCCAGGAGGGAAAGCTTGTTTGACCGCCATATTTTCAGTCCACATCAGCTGGAGATGGCAATAAAGCTCAACAGACAACATCAACCTTCCCTTCGGTATGATAAACAACAGCATTTGCATGTAGGTAGTAGGTCACGTTCGAAGGGCATCTTGTCAAAGGAAGTTGGGGTACGGCCTCAAGGATTCAAATCCTACTTATAACATGTCAACAGACCGTCACAGACACGCAAACTCAAAATTGCGCATGCAGGAAAATAACTCAAATTATATTTTATGATACCATATCGTAGCGCATCCGAACAGGAGACTATCTGAAGTCAGCTCACATGATGTAACGCTGATGTCCAGCAGACCAAGCTGTAGCAAATTGGGAAGGCAGCCTTCGATTTGGGATTTGAATTTGACTTCGCGTGGGGTACTGGTAAACTCCGAGTGGACACAAACAGCCACGCGCGCGAGACTTGGAGATTGGTTGGGAATACGGGTGGATAGATAATTGTCGAGCTACATCAAAGGCTTTGACTCGATCGGCACAAGCATGGCATGATATAATTGAATGTCGAGGCATTCGAGAGGCGCAGATGACGGGATGCGCTCCAATGCTTCCATTAGAGGAAATGCAAATGCAGAGTTGGCCCATGGTCAAATAAAATTCCCCGAACGATGAGTTCTTCAAGGCTGACGCAACCGGAGAGATCAAGACCGATTTGTGCTAGTTTAAGCGTGTCACTGTCCTGCTTCTTTGAAAATTACGCTGTGCAACGTACCTTGTGGAGCCTCAAATGCAAGGATCCTCAATGACGCTGCACAGCTCTTTAGCAAAGATCGTAAGACAGGATGACCATCTCCCTTCCCCGTCGTCGCGTAGTCGAGTATCTCCGCTCCTGAGATGTCGATGCGATTCCTTGGGTCCAGTACAAAACCTATGAAGGAGGTTTCGCTGGAACTGAGGGCTATCCTGATGGATTTCAGACGAATTGGAGATTCTCGTTCCGGCTGTGTGGGCAGGCCATTGAAGGGCCCGTCGGTAACTGTCGCATCTTCAAAAAGCACCGTTTTAACCTTTAGGACCCATGGGCGACAAAGGTTCAGGACATTCAGGGGACGTTCTTCGAATTCCAATACGATAAGGGAGGGTGAACGGAGAGTATATGCAAGGACTTGTTGTGTCGCCGCTGGGAGAGCGTTCCAAGGACTCAGGTCTTGCATCGTAACTCCCCTGATAGGAATAAACGCGAGTGCGAGAGGCAGATCATGGTCCTGCCAAAGCCATCCAGGTGTGTCTGATGGGTCTGTTGGGTGAGAGTGATTCCGAATCGAAATGTCCTTGATGTATGTCGCAAGGTGTGGGGACTGTTTGAAAATATCCAAAAGCGCCGCTCCTGGTTTGTAGTCTTAACAGGGATCTCCATAGCGGCGTGGTCGTTGCAACTCCAGCTTTCTGAACAGTAATATCTGCGCTGGTTCTAAAAGACGGGAGGAGGCTAGGGAAGTCGCTCGAAGAGAGGAGTCATCTGAGAGATGCACGACAATGTGGGAGATCAACTCCGCTGGAAGTGGTTCCATAGAGAGTTAGAATGGTACTGTGCAAGAATTGTACCTGTGGTGGAACACATCAGGAACAAATGAAAGCGCCAAGAGAATCCGGAAGAACGTGCGCCAGTTTACACCACATGGAACCCTTGTGGCGGTCCAGTCTTTTGCTTGGTGCAGTGCTTTTAATACACACGAATTTCGTATGCGTACAGGTCCACTCTCTTTCTCTCTTTCTTCGTCCTCATTCTAAAAACCCTAGTGCATACGTGCCCAACGGATGCCTTTTGCTGCCACATTGGATGGCAATGGCTCTTCGACCCCGTTTGGCTCCCTTCTACTCGCTGTCTTCAATGTATGTTACAACATTCGAAATCCTTATCTCTGAAACCTGGACTCAATAACACGGCACAGTCCATCCTAGAAGTCGTGTTAATATGTTCGGCTGGCTATATCCTTGCCTCTCATGGCATTCTGGACAAGAAGACACAAAAAGTGCGCTCTCAATTATGGACTCGAGTTGGAAAACTGAGCTGTTTTCGTTGTAGCAATTGAATAGGTTGAACGTGTCGTTGTTCACCCCTGCGCTTCTCTTCTCCAAGGTGGCGCTATACCTCACACCAGGTACGGTTTGTATGCTATTCAAACGAGTGGATGCTGAATTCAAGCGTTTGTATAAAGAAAAGCTTAAGCAGCTCTACGTCATCCCCATATGGTTCCTTGTCGTCACCATTGTCTCGATGTCTGTCGGGTCGCTCCTGGGATGGATCTTTGGGCTCAAGTCGTCTCAAAGGTGGGCGGTTTACTCGTAGCAATCCCATACCTAACGGCCGCTAACCTCGTTACTCCACAGGAGTTTTGTCATGGCAGCCGCCATGTTCATGAACTCTAATGCATTGCCAATCGCCCTCATGCAAAGCCTCGTTGTCGCGGTGCCTGACTTGAAATGGGGGGCTGATGACGATAAGAACGTCATGCTTGGCAGAGCTTTAACCTATCTCACCATGTACTCCACGATGGGCATGATCCTTCGTTACAGCTATGGCATTCGACTGTTGGCCCGCGCTGATACGGTCCATACCCAGGGTATCGTCGATGAACAAACACCTCTCTTGGCAGATTTGGAACGAAACCGCCACCGGACACTCAGTACTCACCCGTCCGCATCCACGTTCGTCAGCCACGAGGGAGAAAATGGATTCCTCGTTTCCTCCCCGAAATCATTCCGGGCTGTCGACTCATCGCCGGACTTGACCACTCAAAGCGCGGTACCCCGACCTGGTCCCGTCCGGAGAGGAACGACCAAGTTTTACAATTCCTTCCCCAACTCCCCGAACGACTCTTGTGAATACTTGGGATGTTCCACCAATTCCAGTAGCGCGTCTTCTTCCAGTTCGGAGGACGAGGAGGAGGATGGCATTCCTCCGCTTTCACTTAATAACCAACGCGGACAGGATAATCATGAAGGGCACGAGCGTCACCGACGCCACCGTCACTCCCTTACCCACCGAATTCTTCGTTATGTTCGCAAATCGTGGTTGTCGTTCTACGATTTCATGACCGTCCCGCTCTGGGCCGCCCTCCTTTCTCTCATCGTCGCGTGCATCCAACCCCTGCAACATGCCCTCACCTACCACCTCATCCCCGTCAACGGTGCCATCAACACTGCAGGCAAATGTTCGGTGCCACTCACCCTTGTCGTCCTTGGAGCCTACTTCTACCCCGAACCTTCCACGGACGAAGGTCCTAAATTGACGTGGCGACAGAAACTCAAAGCTTTCTTTTCCCGCGACTCTGGCTCCGACACCGCTCCTCAGGTGAAGGAAACAACAAAACCTGGCGAGACCAAGACCGTTTTCTTGGCTGTTGCTGCTCGTATGCTTGTTACCCCAATCGTCGTCATGCCTCTTGTCGTTTTGGCCACCAAGTATGATTTCCACAGAGTTTTCGAAGAGTGCGTTGTTTCTTTCTACTTTACAAGGGTACTATACTTACGCAAATCACTCGCTTTGCTGCAGTCCGGTCTTTGTCGTCTGCAACATCATTCTTCTTGCCTCACCGCCCGCTCTCACTCTTGCTCAGGTTTGTGTTTTCGTTGTCCGTTTTAATTTTATGTGATTTGACTGACCTCATCCATTACCAACAGATCACCCAAGCTGTCTCTGGTGATGCCTTTGAACGTCTCATCAGCCGGACGATATTCTGGTCGTACTGCGTTTGCACACCTCCAATCACTATCTTGTATGTTGTCATCGGGCTCTTCTTGGCCAAGTTGGAGTGATAGGTACCCGCTCGTTGAATTGTGTCGTTTCGGATCCTCTCGTCAATGTTGTCATTGGGCCCAGAAGAACAAATTGGGTGATGGGTAACCAGGTCATAGATTTATATCCTCTTGTCATTATCTCCGTATCTTTATAGATTTTCATATACTCGCTTCTAATGCTTTACCTATCATATTTGCAATGGTTTTAGTTTTCTTCTTGGAACAATATGATGTGGGCAGCAGTAATATATACATACCTTAGGATTGGGCTCACCCGGCCAGCAGAGCTTGCACTAGGACGAAAGGATGCAAGACTCAACTTGAAGACCGTTGTCCTTGAGAGCAAAGAGTCATTCTGACGACACAGCCACCTATATATCTTATCTTATCTACTCCGCTCAATCGGAAGGGGTAACACCGAGTCATCATTTCCGTTACGAAATCGTAGCAAAATTGTAACGGCGTTGAACAATACCCTCACTTCCTATATTCTGTTCAAAGCGACCAAGACCTGCTGCTACTTTTGGTAGTCACGTCGCTGGAATTGCGCGATCTTGTCTTGTGAAGGCGCCATATACGCCCCTAGTCCGGATTCAGGCTAGCCAACATCCTGTGGCGTATTGGAACGCAAGGTCAGTACAGTTCCACTCTAGTACATGGCTTCTGAGGATAGCAATATTATCCTCGAATGTCTGCTGGAGACCGTGACTGCTTTGTGATGCTTATTGATCTGTGTAGTGACCAGTTGAACCACCTGGCTTTCAACGTGTTGATTTGTCAAGTCAGGGCCAGAAACCGTGAATAAAACCTGTGCAGGGCGATAAATACCCCAGGAACACCAGACGGAACGGAACCCATAATACTCTGAACGTTTGAAAGTTCTCGACACGACCCGTTCGACGGCTATTCGACACTTCCAAGATGCCTCTTCTCACCCAAATGATCGATCAGGAGCGTTTTATTGTTCCTTCATTCGAGCTTGAATGTGGGACTGTGCTGAAGGAGGTTCCTGTCGCCTACAAGACCTGGGGAAAGCTCAACGATACACGGGACAACGTTATGATTATTTGCCATGCGTTTACTGGAAGTGCTGACGTGGAGGACTGGTGAGCAGAAGATTTGCTATTGGGGTTGAAGATTTTTCTCTGATGTATGCCGGATTTCAAGGTGGGGTCCTCTGATGGGCCGGGGGAAAGCTTTCGATCCCAATCGGTTCTTCATCTTCTGCGCCAACGTCTTTGGATCGCCCTACGGATCTGCTTCACCCATCACTGTGAATCCAGATACAGGAAAGCCATATGGACCGCAGTTTCCACCAACAACCATCCGCGACGACGTGCTGTAAGTGTGCCCGTTTATAACTTGAGCATTTTACTTACGCCCTTTCAGAGCACACAAGCTCGTCCTGGATCACCTAGGAGTTCAGTCTGTGGCGGTGGTGATTGGCGGGTCCATGGGCGGCATGGCCGTCCTGGAGTGGCCCCTATGTACACCCAAGGGCTATGTGCGCCAGGTGATCCCTCTCGCAACCTCCGCCCGACACTCCGCATGGTGCATCAGCTGGGGCGAGGCCCAACGCCAAAGCATCTACAGCGACCCGCTGTACGACGACGGTTTCTATACCATCCAACCCGCATCCGGGCTCGCTGCAGCCCGCATGAGTGCCCTGCTGACCTACCGCAGCAGAGACTCGTTCGAGAGCAGGTTTGGGAGGAAACCGCAGGCCCCCAAAGTCAGCAGTCGCCTTACACCCCCTGATTCCCCCCTGGAAGCAGAACAGCCGGCGTTTGGCGACCCCCTCAGCCATCACAACGAAGGTCTGCGGAATTCCAAGGTTTCCAATGGCTCCACTCCCCCTCCTTCGTCTGTGTCAAACCCCGTGACGAAGGCGATTGAAAAGCTTTCGGCATCGAACAAGCAACCCCAGATCTTTTCTGCTCAGTCTTATTTGCGCTATCAGGGCGAAAAGTTCATCCAGAGGTTCGACGCGAATTGTTACATCCATATCACGCGCAAGCTCGATACGCATGATGTGGCGAGGGGTAGGGTGGAGGGGGAAGAGGATTACACGCCTGGGGCGCTGGCAAAGGTGTTGGCGACTCTTCCGCCGAGGGCGCTGGTTATCAGCATTGCGACTGACGGATTGTTTACACCATTGGAGCAAAAGGAGGTTGCTGATGGGATACCTGGGGCTGAGCTGGTGACTATTTCCTCGCCGGACGGTCACGATGGATTTTTGTTGGAGTTTGAGGCTATCAACACCCATATCATGAGGTTCTTGAAGAGGGAGTTTAGCGAGTATTATATCAAGTCGGACTCTGAGTTTGATGGGGAGGTTCAGGAGGACTTTGCGATCAAGAAGACGAGTGTATTTGGGGAGGCTGAGGCGGATATCACTAGATGGTAGAGTTCTAAGTATTTGCAGAGGGTCTCATTCCCATTTGCCATGGTTATTACGGTTCCTTTGGCCACTATTCGCTGTTGTAAAACTACATTGGAATTTTGTACCATACCCTGAGTTTCAGGTTGTCATTGATGCGGTATTACCGTCCTTGGTCGTCATCCGTTGCTTAGCGGCGAACGGTGTCCGCATCCGCGGCTGATAGAAAAGCGGAGATTCTGTGCGTCATCATCTTCTCCCACAACCACCGCCACCGCCCGCTGCCCACTCACTTTCTTTTGTTGTCGTCGTCGTCGTGTCAGACTTAGACCATGGCACGGATTAAGGATTTGGCTTCGGCCTTTTTCGCTTCAAAACGAAGGATATTCCTGCTAATAGTTCCAATAATCGTGAGCGCTGTGTTTCGTACAACATCTAATGCTGCTGACCTGTGTTTGTGTGCTGTTCGCTTGGCGTAGATCTCGCTGCACTTCCTTTTCGGCTTCATTTCGAAAGAATACCATCCTGTTCAAAGTGTAGTCTCGAAGGCTGGGCTGGGGTTGTTCTCGTCTGGAGGGAGGGTTAACGCGACGTTGATGATGTTGTGTCGGAATAGCGAGCTCGACGGTGTTATTTCGAGCGTTAGACAGATAGAGGACAGGTTTAACCACCAGCACCACTATCCCTGGGTGTTCTTGAACGACGAGCCGTTCACAGACGAATTCAAAAAGTACGTCTACGCTTATCTGGGTGTTGCGCAGCACGGCAGCTGCTGGCGACGTTACTAATGCTACCTGCAGGCGTGTTTCAATCCTTACGCAATCTGAAGTCAAGTTTGGACTTATCCCGGAAGAGGATTGGAAACAGCCGAGCTGGATCGATGAGAAGAAGGCGAAGAAATCGAGGCAGGATATGAAGAAACAGTGGGTGCCTTATGCTGGTGCGTTCGTCTTCTGTTTCAGGCCTGTATTGTTTCTGACGTGCACTACTTTGCATAGACAACGTTGCGTGAGTCTATTCCTGACGAATCACCGTTTTCAAGTGAGATTTACGGAGATTTGGATGGACAGCTATCGAAATATGTGCAGATGGAACTCAGGTGTACGTCCTCACGGCCTTCAGCGACCGCAATATAGTACTCACAAAGCAATTCTAGTTCTTCCATAAACATGAGCTGTTGCTGCCGTACAAGTATTACTGGAGGTGCGTCCCCTCATCCCTGATACCCCCTGACTGGCTGACAGTCCCCCCGATAGGATTGAACCCAACGTGCAATACTTCTGCGATATCGTCAACGACCCTTTCCAAGTTATGCAGCGGAACGGCAAGACTTATGGTACGATCATGATTTAGCACTCATACGACAAGCCGCTGACATCTGCCACAGGCTTTACGATTTCCCTTGTGGAAATCCCGGCAACTGTGGCCACATTGTGGGAGGCTGTGAAAGGTGGTTTTGGTCATCTACTCGGATCCAAACGAGCTAACGATTCTGTGCAGAATTCATGGAACTATATCCCCAGTATATCGCCAAGAACAACGCTATGACGTTCGTTTCGGACAATGAAGGCGCGGATTACAATTTCTGTCATTGTAAGTGCGTCTTCGTCGGGAGTCACTCCTCGGCTGACATTTGATAGATTGGAGTAACTTCGAGGTAGCGGATATGGACTTCTACCGAGGAGAAGCGTATACAAAATTCTTCGAGTTTTTGGATTCAAAGGGTGGGTTTTACTATGAGGTGAGCTTTAACGCCCTTTTGCGTGGAATCGTACCAACTGTTGGTTTGTTCCAGCGATGGGGAGATGCCCCTGTGCACAGTATCGCCGTGTCGATCCTCAAGACGAAGAGTGACGTACAGTACTTCCGGGATATTGGGTACAAGCATGATAACTTTGGACACTGCCCGTCGGATGGCGAGTGGGAGAAGGGAAGGTGTAGTTGTGATCCGCAAGAGTCATTCAGTACGTTTTACAGATCGCCCTTTGCTGCCTCTATCCTGACTTCCGTTGTAGACAAAGGTGGCTACTCGTGTACGTGGGGTTGGGTAAACCTGGTTCATTAGACGCAATCGCAAGCAAGCGGACCAAGAAAAGAAGAAGCGGGTTGGATGTTCCAACATGCTGGACTGGCTACAGTTTCAAGAACTTGAAGGCAACATCCTACAGGGACATTGCCCAAACGAGAACCAACGAAATGCCTAGGGCATTGTAACATCCCAAGTATCGATATCTATACTAACCACTATTATATACCTTTTTCTTTCGTCTAGCCATGTATCTCGATGGTTGCATTGTGTTTCCGTGCTATGGTGCAGTAATGGTGCGCCTTGTGTTGTGCTTTAGCCCTTTCTGCTCATATTAGTACTGTACTTTATGCATCCATGTCTTTTGGGCCCTCCACTTATTTTCAGACAAGACTGTGTAGATTATTATTATAGATTCTTTTCATTGGGCTAATAGTATAATTTTTGCTATGCGAAATTTAAGCTTTACCGCGTCGTCGGAGTTTGCTCTTGCAGATCGGACACAACCGCAATACTGTCGTTAATGGCCATCGTCGGGCACGGCGGTTGTCGAGCTTCTTCCTTCTTTAATGCTGCGGTGACGGCATACAGAGATGATACCTTGGCTGACTGATACAAAGTTTCACACTGGGCCAGACACAAGCCCAGTTTCTGCTTGCTTTGTGCTATGTATGACCACCCATGTCGTTCTTCAATGAGGCGACCAATACGACGGTTTTCAACAGCACGCTCACTGCTGTCGCTGGGAACTACGTTCACCAAACATTTGAAGCCAAAGATGGTGAGTTTACTTGTTAGAATCCAGGTAGCACCTAACCTGATCGAATTCGTCTGGTAGGAATGAAAATCTTAGCAGACCATATCGCAGCGGATGCGTTGTACGATTCCCTAGCCCGGTTTGATTCTCCACGGTGCGAGAAGGACACGCGAATTGTGGTCCAGGACGACATCATGGGCTGGGTTTTTGGCACCATCCCCAGACCAACCACCGCGACCAGCCGTGCACCCAACTGGACGTGGCTTTGGCTCTCTGGTCCCGCAGGCGCAGGCAAATCGGCGATCCAGCAGACCATTGCAGAGCGGTGCGATGCGGCAGGCGTTCTCGCTGCCAGCTTCTTCTTCTCGCATCAAAGCGCGGAGAGGGACAATCCGCGCAAGCTAGTTGCCACGTTGGCGTACCAGATTGCGTTGAAGGTGCCCGAGGTGAGGCGGTATATGGCGGAGGAGGTGGAGGCTGATGTAGTGGTCTTTCGGAGGTCAGTGCGGGCGCAGATGGAGGCGCTGGTTCTGAGGCCTGTTGAGAGGGCGTTGTTGGATTTGGAGGAGGGTACCCCGGGTCAGAATTGGATGAAATGGCCAAAGGTTATATTGATTGATGGCCTGGACGAGTGTGGAGGGGAGAGGGAGAGGGGGGAGGTGTTGGATGTTTTGCATGATGCTTTGCGCTCTGGACGTCTCCCGTTTTGTGTGCTTGTGGCGAGGCGCCCAGAGTTGCCGATGAGGGAGTTTTTCAAAGCTGGAGGGGTTGGTGGAGACTTGACGAGGAATATTGTATTGGACGAGGGGTATAATCCTGATATGGATATCCGTATCTACCTCCTTGCGTCGTTCCGATGGATTAGGGAAAAGTACCAGTTGGAGGAGGGATGGCCGAGCGAGGGGGTGATTGAGAGTTTGGTGGATAAGGCGTCCGGGCACTTTATCTATGCGAGTACGGTGGTCAAGTTTTTGGACGACTCGTCGTGTAGGCCAAAGGAGAATTTGGAGTTGGTTCTGAGACTACGGAAGGGAGGGGGAATTGGGGTCCTGAAGAATCCGTATGCCCCTCTGGACACGATCTATAGGGCGATACTCAAACAGTGCCCGGACCCTGTCGAGTCGATCTTGGCGTTGAAGATTATAATTGGGCTTAAACCTCCGAGTAGGAGCGGAACAGGTGCCGTCTCAACGTTTACAGCACGCGAAATCAACACTTTTCTTCAACTGGAGCCGAGTGACGTCGGGAGGTTATTTGGGAGGCTGCATTCATTATTGTTCTTACCTTCAAGGGAAGAACAGGGGCTGCGACCGTATTGGGTTCACCATAAATCCTTGTTGGACTTTTTGGCTGAGCCTGCGAGGTGTGGGGAGGATCTCTTCGTTTCTCCGGGAGCCATATTTGCGCGGGCGTGTGTGCAGTATCTGAGGACATGGAATCCTGCAGGGGTGAAGGGAATTGATGGATGCCACCGCTCGTGTGGCCAATTCCGACATGGAGAGAACTGTAACACGAGGAACGAGGATGCGAGATTGTATTTCGTACCCAAGGACGTTAGGACTTTGTACATCCCACTCAGCTTATCCAGTCTGCTTTCTGTGACCTTGGAAAGCGGGATATTGGCGTCGAAGATATTTTCTGCGGAGATGGAGGCTTTTGATATTGGTCCATGGGTTTGCGAACAGATCAAGAATCGGAAAGTGGTCGAGTTGAACCATGTTTACCTCTTGGTGCATTGTACAGGCTTTGGGGTGAGCTTCTCCTCGAATTCCTTTTCCCTTGCAAGGCTAATTGGAACGGGTTCTGTAGTGTCGCAAAACTAGGTGCGGCTACATCTGTCGACGGTGGCGCGAGGAAATCATTAGGCTGTGCACAGAGGCTCAGTGGAAGGTTCCTTCGCTGTGTGAACGACTCGGACGCATGGTCAACTCGCCATTCAATCTTGGTACAACTCCGGACCCACCTGGGGATACGGCTTTTGGACATGGCCTACTGTTGTCACCGGAGCAGCATGGGTCAAGTTGGTCTACTTCTACAAAATGGATCATTCTTGGGTGCATCCTTATACTTTTTGCTAAGTTTCTAGGCGGACATTTGTAAAATGGGGAGCATGGTCATTGTGGCTGTGGCGTTCTAGTCCGTAGATTGGAGTTTGAGCGCTGCGCTCCGAGTCTTGACAGATAGATTGGGGTTTGAGCGCTGGCCTCTAGCGTGGGCTTGCATGCTCTTGCATGGCGCAACCTACATGAACCACCCCGCTCAATAGGAATGCATATGACTCGGGAACCGTCGATATGGTGCGACTTCTCTTACCAGCTTCTGAGATGGAGGAGTGACTGCGCGGCTGATGACTTGTGTCTCCATTTAGATGTCCGCATACTTGCAAAGCACCAACCAAGCTATGGAAGACACCAAAGGCTGAACTTCGCAAAAATACTAGTGGCGGCACCATACGAATACAAAGATGATTTGCCTCAACTAAGGCCGGGACCATATGGAATATGCGTCCCTTCCTTCAAAGAAGCCAGTTCGTACGCAAGGAAACCTGACGGAACTGGTGGCTTCACCACCATGATAGGTTGCGCAATCAATGCTTGCTTGTGTTATCGCGACAACCGAGAAGGTATTTTAAGTGCGAGGCAAATTCTGTTCCTCCATCCCCCCTCTCCCTCCAAACTTATCTGACCATCATGGCACGCATGTTGGGAGCCTGGCTTGTTTTGGCCGCCATAACCGCCTCCACCTTGTCAAAGGAGATCCCCGACCCTCCATACCAGGAGCGGTATCTTAGCGGTCAAGTCCACCAGGAGATTATGGACCGAAAGCATGCCTTTTGGGCGGACGAAGCAGCAGCGGGTGTATTCGACTCTTCCCGTTTCCAAGCGATCACTGAATTCACCCCTTGCGTTGATGGTAAGTCAACAATTCAATCCAAGGCTCTTGGCATTGAACTAGCTTCTGACCCACTTCATTTGATAGGCCGTGCTGGCGAATTCCGCTGCAGCAACATCGACTTGTACTCTTTCTACTCCCATGCCGAGCTCGGTAGCCGGACTGGACGTGGAAGCAGCTCTTGGGGCTGGATTGTCGACGGTCGCGAATTCATCATCATCGCACAGGCTGATGGCGCGGCCATTGCTGAGGTTACCGCGGATGGGAAGCTCGACTACTACGGTCGTCTTCCCAAGACTCCCGGCGCTGACGACGCCATCTGGCGAGGTACGTTCGACTACTACTCTCCTGAACAAGGTATTGACAAGGGCAATTAGAACTCCGCGTGCTCGACAATTGGCTCGTTGTCGGCTCTGAAGCGGTTAACCACCACATCCAGATCTTCGATCTTAACAAAGTTCTGGAGATTACTCCTGAGGAGAAGCCCAAGACCTTCAACGCTACGAGCGACGTCACCGGTTTGTGGAAGGGTCTCCCCGTTGGTCGCACCCATAACATCGTTATCAACTGGGACCGCAAATATGTAGTCTCTGTTGGTTCTGCTCCCAGGAATAACACCACCTACCGCGGAGGTCTCATCTTCCTTGATGTCAGCGATCCTGCTAACCCCGTGGAAGTTGGAAAGCAGTCTGAAGATGGTTATGTGCATGAGTAAGTGCTTCTCTTCTTTTGACTTGGGTTCCGAGGTTCTAACGAAGTTGTTTGTCTGTAGTGCTCAATGCCTCACCTACCGGGGCCCCGATACCCGATATGACGGCCAGGATATTTGCTATGGCTACAACGAAGACACCCTCACCATCTACAGTGCGTAGTCTGTTTCTTTGGGCGGCTTGCCTTGGTCCTAACCATATAATTTTCAGACACCACTGATTTGGCCAACGCTACCATCATCTCCCGAACCAGCTACGAAGGTGCTGCATACACTCACCAAGGGTGCGTTATTCTTTGCCCTGCCTTCTGATGTTCTCGACCTGATCTCCTGTTTGCAGATGGGTTTTGGATCCCCAATGGCAACAATACCTCATCCTCGACGACGAATACGACGAATACGATGCTATTGGCCCCGCTGCTGACGGGCACGCTGTCACCTACATCTGGGATGTCTCCGACCTCGAGCACCCCAAGCAGACTGGTCTATTCAAGACCCCCGGTATCACCATCGACCACAATCAGTACGTTCACGACGGAAAGGTGTTCCAATCCAACTATGGCTCCGGCTTGCGCGTCGTCGACATCTCGTCCATCCCCACCGATCCAACTGGTGACAGCGTCAAGGAAATTGGTTTCTTCGATATCTATCCTGAGGATGACAACGCCCCTGGCGGAGGAGCCCTCAACTTTGTCGGAAGCTGGTCCAGCTATGGCTTGTTCCCTAGTGGAAACATCATCATCAATACCATCGAACGTGGTGCTGTGAGTATTTTCTTCGCTGTTTGGAATTTCATTCTGGCGACTGATCACTCTTTCTCTGATAGTATGTCGTTCGTATCGCAGACCAGAACTTCAGGGCTGCATGATTCTGATGACGGACTATGTAACACTCTATTCCGCGTTGCTTTTTATTGTATCCTACCTTCTCGCGATATTCATCCCGAGCTACGACAAAGTAAACTACAATTGTACATCACAAGCATTGATTCGTATAAACCAAAGCATCTTCAACGAAAATCTGAATCCTGGCGCCTCGTGAGTCTCTGGGATTACCACCAGCTGAAAAAGAAAAGTCTCTCTGTCTGGGAGTCGAACCCAGCTTTCGCGCGTTATGGATTTCCATGACAGGCGCGTGTACTAACCGATATACTAACAAAGACGATATTTTTGAACATCCTTTGCGCAACATGGGGCGGCAAATCAATGCCATGTATGTCGCTTGGGGGACAGATATCAGTACGAGAATGTTCCCAGAGAGACCTGAACAGGATGTTAAGGTTGCTCCCCGGGGAGCTTGAGACGAGCTGGAAGTTGGTCTCGGAATAACATATTGGTGCTCTTGTTTCCCGATATAACGGAGTCCGGGTACAACCTTACCGGATTGGCGCGCTCAGCGGGTGAAACGGTTTGGTTCCGGCCACGACGGGACTGGCGGTGAGCGCAGTCATAAAGACAGTCATCCAGCAACACTATTTAACCTCAGGAGTTACTGGCGCACTCAGAGAGCTTTGAACACCTCTATGTCGACTGGAACCTGGCTGGGCGACGTTCTCGCTTCGACATCGTCGAACATGACCTCATTTTCGCGACCCCGTGTTGTCGGGGCCCTCTCTACTCTTCCTCTGCTTTACATTTTGTACAAGACATTGCTACGTCGTCGAGGTGCTTCTCGAAGACAGAGACTGGCGACTGGAGTGGGATGCAATAACGCGAGCGTGAATGGAACATCTGGTACTACATCAGAACGCGTGCTGGTGCTGGGTGCTTCGAGTGGGATAGGCCGCAGCATCGCGCGGCAATACTCTGAGCGAGGTGCCAGAGTGTGTGTCGTAGGCAGAAGGATGGCGCTTGTGGACGAGGTTGTGGCTGAGTGCCGCAACGCTGCTCCAGGAGGTCAAGGAGCTGTGCTTGGGTTCCAGGGCGATTTCGCGAATGTGGAGGATATGGTGCGATTGCGGGAACTTCTGTTAGCAGGTATGTGATTGGGGTGTCGTTTAAGTGCTATATTACTAACGAGGGATTTTAACTGTAGAGTGGGATGGTATCGACACGCTGGTGGTTGCTGCTGGGGTGTCGGCGTTGCAGCCTTTGCTAGCTATTGCTGGAGCTGACGTGCGTGGCTCGGAGTTGACGCCATTGGCCACAACGCCTGAAGGCATTCAACGGGCGAAAGACGTTGCATTGGCTGCTGCAACTGGCAACTACTTTGGACCCGTGGTTGCTGCCGTCACATTTGTAAGTCTTCTTCCGCTGATGTGTTGGTGAGCAAGGCTTGACTGGTTGCTCTAGGTCCCACTGCTTTCAGCAAAGAGCCCTGCACCATGCATAGTACTCATCAATACTCTCGCATCTGCCATCCCCGCTCCAACACGGACGATCTACGCGTCATCCAAGGGCGCCTCGCTGCTCCTTTACCAAGCACTCTCCATCGAACAGCCGCAGATCAAGTTTGCACACATCCTACCATCTACAGTGGAAGGCGACTTTAGGGCCTCTGCCGTGGATAGCGGGCCTGTGCGGGAGCAAGACCCGAATAAGCATGGGTTGAAACGGGAATATGTGGCGAGGAAGTGCATCGAAGCTGCGGACGAGGGGAGGAACGTGACGGTGTTCTTGCCAGGAGTCATGCGCTATGCGCATTTGCTGTACTGGCTTTATCCATTATTCGTCGAGAAGAAGGCGAGCAAGAAGTATAACTTTACGCCTTAACGTCGATTCTCTTTGGAATTGTAGAGTTGTCGAGAAAGCGGGTGCCCATGTATTGCTTATGTTTGGGGCAAGCGGAGGATGTAATGCTACATTTATTTCGAGAAGAAATGGTGTTTATTTGGGTCATGAGTCTCAGTTCGCAGCTGTGTGCATGACTCAAGTACTTGCAAGTCCTCCAGCGTTGTCAACATTCTGCGGCAAGATAAGATAAGATGGCTGTATTTGATGCATGATATGATTGCTTTGGACAGTGTTTGGCTTGGGTCGATTTGAGCGACATATGTCATGTTCATAGAATGCTGTTGAACAGTACGCTCACAGGCAAACCATCCAATTCTATCTCCCGGCCTCTCACCAGACCACCCCAGATCAGTCAAGAAGCTGGAGGAAGATGTCTATTCTCTCCAATGCGTTTAACACAAGCCTGGAAAATAGCAACCTAACAGTTGTGACAGGTATCCAAGGGAATGTTCATATTAACCAAGTGTCCCAAGTATCGGACGGTGCGAGAACCATTGTTGGCACCTCTGACCCTGACTAAAGTAAACTCAGGGATGAAGATGCTATTTCAGCACGTCGCACCCGAAGCTATCCATGACGCCAGCGCTCGTTTTGACGCCCCCCGCTGCAGTGAAGGGACCAGAGAAGCGGTCCAGGACGACATAATGAACTGGGCTATCCCTCTTCTAAAGGTTGCACTGGATCCAAGGTTTCTCCTCTGGATATCAGGAGCTGCTGGTACTGGGAAGTCTGCCATCCAGCAGACCATATCAGAGAATACCGACAAAAACAGGACTTTACTCGCCACCTTCTTTTTTTCTCACCAATCCCTGGAGCGTGATAACCCCGACAAACTCATCCCCACTCTGGCGTATCAAATTGCTGTGAAGATCTCTGCTGTCCGAGCCCACATTGTGGCAGCCGTTATCAACGATGTGTCGATTTTCACCAAGTCGCCGGAAAAGCAAATGAAAGCTCTGATTGTTGACCCAGTCCTCCGCGTCATCGAGAAGGACCCTTCGGCACCGGAGCGCTGGCCAAAACTTATTATCATCGACGGCTTGGACGAGTGTAAACGTGGAGGAGCCAGGACCCAGACCTCTTTCAATGGGGGAGACAGCGCCGGAGAGTGCCAGCAATTGGTGATCCTCAAAACCATTTTGGCCGCCTTCCGCTCCTACCGCCTTCCTTTCCGTGTTGCAATTGCTAGTCGGCCAGACTTGCCAATGAGAGACTTTTTCTCTCCTTCTGGGCCCGCTGGACCATTCACTCGCCACATCGTCCTCAACGAACACTATAACCCTGATGCAGACATTCGGCTATACCTTCGGTCCGCATTCGAGGTGTTACGCCTCAAGCATTCCATTCCACTTCCGTGGCCATCAGAGAAAGACATCGAAACTATCGTTGAAAGTGCATCGGGCCAGTTTATCTACGCAGCCACAGTCGTCAGGTTTGTCGGCGATGCGTCATGTCGGCCAAGGGAGAACCTGCAGCTGATCCTCAGCGTTAAGGTAGTCGACAAGAAGAACCCATTCGCACCACTCGACGCCATGTATACGACCATATTCAGAGCGTGCCCAGACCCTCTGGGATCCATTCTCGCGCTTAAACTTACTCTGCAAATTGCCTACAACACTCGTTTCGATCGGTACGCCGGCAACCGAGAATTTTCCTCCTCTGATATCAATTCGCTCCTACAACTCGACTCGTGCGGCGTCGCCAGAATATTCGGGAGGTTGTATTCGCTGGTCTCTGTCCCAACGGTACAATTGGAGGACAATACAGAGCACAAGCCTTACACGGTGTACCACAGGTCCCTCGCCGAGTTTCTGGATGAGCCATCGCGGTGTGGCGAGCTGTTCGTTCCCTCGGAGGCCATTTTGGAGAAGATCTGTATTCAATTCATTCGGACTACATCTGCTCCATTCAACATCCACCATGACGAGAACTGTGCTCGTGGGTGTAGATCTAACTTCCATGGAGGAGTCATGTCCGAGCGAATTGTCCTCGTACAGCGCAAGACAGCGGTGTGGAGCGGAGCTTCTTATCTGACCATTGACAACCCAATATGTGAGGAACTCGTCAACCGTGCGTATGAGCCCACCCACCTCCGCACTGAACTGGACCAGTGTAATGTCGATGCTTGGGTCATCGAAACCATATCGAGGGGAAATCACCGCCAACTCGAGTACGCGTACTTCTGGGTTCACAGCTCCAATTTTGGTGTGAGTAAATAACTGCCAGATTCTTAATATTAACCAATGGCTAACGTGGAACTCTAGTGCAAGCCCTGGTTTGAGTGCTCCAGCACATGCAAGCGGTGGCGCAAAGCCATCAACTTGCAGTGTCGGAGAGCAGGCTGGAACGTACCCATTTTCCGACACATCACCTCCCTGTTCATTTCACCAGTTCATCCAGGTCAATTCCAGTCTCTGCCCATCAACTCGGACCTAGTTCATTTCAAGCGTAATGAGGATCGTAGGCACTGGATGAAACGGTTCAAGCCCGCTCGTAGCTACTGGTAGCTAGTATACATGCAGTGTAGCGGTTGCACTCCCTTTCTACGACCAGAGTTTCTTTTCTGTTTTGGTCCCCTCAGACGTAGCTGTGCCAGGGCGCCTAGTATCACTGCGGTGAATGAAGCGCCGAAAACTCGTTGACAAACGCGTATACATGTTAATATCATCATTCTTGAGTGTTACAAAATAAGATCACATTGAAAATGGACATGTGTTGCTGGGACATTCAACTAGTAACGGCCTTCGGATAGGCCTTGTGTGCAATATCCCAAAGGGTAGTTTCCTCACTGACCAAAGCAGGGACATCGCCGATATGGAAGATCATGGACTTATCGTTGGCGGACATCTTCACGTAGACTACAAGACATGGTCAAGTCAGCTTCAGTGGAGGCGCCAGTAAGAATTTAATCCACTCGCCACGACGAATAATCTGCGCATCTGCCATTCGATCCGGCCTTTTTGCGTCTTTGAACCGCTCAAATCCAGATTTGGGTAATTCCACGGGCTTAAGTTTGACCTAGGGAGAACGTCAATCAGGAAAATAGTACTTATTGAAGATGCTAACCAGAACGAATCGATGGTCACTACCCATTTGTTTCGGTGTAGACCATCCACTTGGGAAGCCTTCTCCGGAGGCTGTCACATAAGAGACGGCATAGCTACAGAGCTGGATGTCAGACATGGTTTGAACCGTTTCAAAGTACATACCACAGTGTGTCCCCAGTCTTATAACCCGTCCCGTTTTGGTTGTCGGGGGAAATTCCAGACTTCTGCAAGCCAGTTGGAATATCAACATCTTCAAGAATCGTGACGGCATCTAGCATGGATGGAGGAGGGCTAAGAGGCAGACGACTTTGCCAGCTATAGACTAGAGCTCTGTCAGCCAAGGGCCTGAATTAAGAGGGCGTGATAACACGGTAGATCGACCTGATGTGCGCCAAGTGTTGGCCATTTCGACTGCGGGCTGCATTGTTGCACTGAAGAAAGAAGCTTGAACACTGTAGTACCCGGCACGGATTCCCTCTCCTTTGTCCTTCGCATCGGCCTCTGGGCGCAGCTTTCTTCTACATTCACCAACACATTAAGCTTCGATGTTCTACGAACGAGCGAGCGGAACAAACATCTCCTTGATTAGTTTCGATTTTGCTGGGTCTGCAAAGCCGATGGCATATGGCTTGCAGTCATCTTCGAACCTATTATTGAACATCAGTTTTTTTTGAAGGTTCTGATATTTATTATATTGATACTCACGAAGCACGGAATAATTTGTAGTCCTCTTCACGCAGTCCGGATGGTTCGCCATATTTCGTAAGGTATATGCCCTCCATACTGCGTTGGGACGAGGTTGAAAGAAGTCAGCATCTACAAAACTTGCCGACAGTTGAGATAAACTGACAACACTCTGTACTGTTCCTTGGACTCTGGGTTTCTATTTGTACCGGTTGGCGTCACGTCTATGGTCAGGACTCAGATATCAAGCAAGGTACTCACGTAATGATGTCTGGTTGGGTATTATCCTCAACCCTCTCTTCAACTACAACCTTGATCTCTGTGATTTGTTGCAGGCGCTTCCTGGCGATCATGTCGACGTAGCCATCTTCTCCCTCGGAGCTTTCTTTTCCCAAGAGGAAGTCTGCGGCACTTGTAGCATGTTGAACCATCTAAAGAATTCGCAGAGTTTCAGTCAGGCAATCATTACTTAAAGAGATTGGTGGGACTTACTTCATCATAGTCCGTGTTCAAAGTAGAAATCGCCTTGATGTAACCGGCTAGAGAATTATTGAGCGCCTAAAGAACTACCAGATTGATTAGCTTACTCATCGTATTCATTGCGAAGAAGTGTTGAGCCAGGTAAGAACGCAGGGTCATAATTATCTGCGAAGAGAATAATGTCAATTTTAATTTATGCAGAAACTAGCACACTGAAAATCCACCTTGTCGTACGTCAAAAGCCAAACGACAGCCAAGAGGTAGAGATCGAATAATTCTTGGGTCACATCGTTCTCGTGTAATTTGAGATAGCCCTGCATTTCTGAAACGGCCGATTTCAGTTCATAATGCCGCTTTAACAGTTCTGTTTCGGTGGTTTGGTTATCCTCGGGCATATACGACTTGATACTTTCGCTGGTACTGTATGGAACGAACTCGTTCAAGGCAGGCATGTGTGAGTCCAAGTACTCCCTGTTAACGATGATGCTCAGCGCGAGAACTGTTCACAAAGAAACTGGAAGATCTTACACAGTAATTTTCGAATTTTGACAGTCTTTCTTGAGCCTCCGCTTCGTCCAAGATACCCTTGAACTTTGCTTCAATTTCCTTCCTCGCTTCAGTGATGGCACTCAATGTTTGCGACAACAGGCCTTTGGTCTCGTCAAGCGATGGGGATGCCGTTAATTCCACCATTCGCCCATCCTCAACCTTCCGCTCGCTCCCACTAAAGATTCCCTCAACGGCGGGGATAGACTTGGACATAACGGGCCCTACAAGACATTCAATGGAGAATAAGCGACGCAAAAGAGGTCTTGGTGCAAAATTCAACGTGCCTGCTTTCGGGATGGCATTGATCAGAGCCGGCATCAGTTTGTTAGCTTGCGAAAGGAGCCAGCTTGGCTTCCACTGCAGTCACAAAGTTGAGAAGTCAGAGAAAAAACAATGTTAAGAAAGTGAGAGAAGACCGACCTCGAGTCCTGGTGCAATTATCTTGCTCAGACCGCCTTTAGCAACCTTGCCCAAGAGCCCCGTGGTTGAGTCAAAGACACTCATTGTGGCTCCCTGAAACTGAAGAGCAGAGGAGAGATGGAAGTAAAGGCAGTTCTGTCAGTAACCTGGAGGCTTTTATACGCCTCTCAATAGTTTAAACAAAGGGAAGACTTGTTCCTAGAGGAAAAAGAGTGCGAAGTGAACATTCAGACTCCATCATCCGGTCGTGGTTTCCACCGGTTTCAACGTACATTTCTTCTGTCGTCTTTACTGTTCGTATGCCTTGAGTTGCCGTAACCATACCGAATTTTGGCGATACAGATGGAGAGTTACTCTGTCTGTTTACAAGGCGGGATTTACAACAACGAATACCCCAAAGGCCGATTTAGTGAAGTGTGGGGGTGGAGACAGGGGTATCAAGCTTCAGAATGATACAAACTCCGCTTAAACTACAGCAACGAGAACAGGACTCAAGGACGCGTCAAGCGTTAATTCTGCGCTACTTTCGACGTTGTCAGGACGAATTAACATAGGGAGGGGGGATAGAAGGATACGTTGTACGTGAAATGTGAGCCATATGGTTGTATCGTATAGGTATTCTGTTCTAATCGACGGAATAGTACGCTTTCTCCGCGCTCAAGCACTCAGGACGACCATACCGCACTTTGGAAATTGCTAAAATCTACGGTATGTTCTGTAATATTCTGGCGAACTCGCGATACTCATGGTGTTAAGACAAAGTTTGGAAGCGATGGAGACGCTGCCAGCAACAAATGGGTCCTCAAGCAGCGATAATCTGGCGCCAGAGCCATCAGCTGCAGTAGCATTCGAGCCAGAACTTTTTCGCTCTTATTTGACTGCACTTTTGCCACCAGTAATTGGCGCGTTACCACAGGACCTCGACTCGCTGTTCGATGATGAGTTCAACGCGCGGGTCGCTCGATTTGCTTCGGAAACTGGGGGAGTGATGTACGTCGTGAAGGTGAAAGAGGATGCAGAAGGTGCGTGCGTCTGCTTGCTGGCTGCGACCTGCTGCTCATATCTGTCGTAGGAGACGAGTCTGCACCTCCAATCTACTCATATCATCTTGCATCCCAGCTCACATACCACCCATCGCATATGACAACGCTAGCTTTGATCAAACGAGCCCCGACACTAGATCCTTTGACGCCGCTTGCCACACAACTACACTTCCTGAATCTATTCGCTGGAGACGACACACCGTATGAGAGTCTCCATGCACTTGTTAGCCATGGTGTAAAGCCTTGGTTTGACGCCTACGTAGGCTCAAGAGGGGGAGGAAAGGAAGGCGATTCTAAATTGGGTGCGTCTATTCACTCTCCAAATTTCTCGTTACAAACGCCTTTTAGGAATCCCAATGACCAAGAAGAAATTCGCTGAACTCGAACTCTCTCTTCTGCACCTCCAACAGAACGTCGAAATTCCCGAAACCCAACTAATCATCCATCCGACCGTTCAACAAGCCGTTCAACAGGCTCAAGAAGCGGGCGTACGACCCAACATTTCGCATCTTCCTCCGAAATTCCTCAGTGACAGTCATTTCCTCAACACTCTACACAACAATGTCAACTCTTGGATCAAGAGTATTCAAGCCGTCACCAAACTCACCCGAGACGTTGCTTCCGGTACTGCATCCCAAGAAATCAACTTTTGGCTATCCCTCGAACGCGCGTTGGAAAATATTGAAGCCCAGCTCCGCACAGAAGAGGTCAACATGGTTATGGACTGTCTGCGGAACGCCAAACGTTTCCGAGCCACCGTCAGTTTCATCGCCGACACGGGTTTGAAGGACGCCACGGACCTTGTGCACAAATACAATCTTCTCATGAAGGATTTCCCGCTCAATGAACTACTGTCCGCCACAGATCTCGACAAGATCCAGGAATCGCTGGTGCAGATCATCCTGCACATCAACCGCAAGCTGCGGTTATCACCGTATCCTATTCGCCGAGCCCTCCCACTCGTTGAGGCAATCTCGAGGGATTTCAATGACGTTCTCCTCCGCATCCTCACTTCACACCGACTACCTTATACACCATACGAAACTTTTGAACGACTGCTCAGTCAGACGGCGAATATCTTCAAGACGTGGGACGAGAACATCAAGGAGTTTACCAACGTTGCTAGGGAGTTGACGAGGAGGAGAGGGGAAAAGTTTATTCCCATTAAGATCCAACCTGCACATGCGAGGTTGCAGGAGAGGACGCGCTATCTACGGGAGTGGAGGAAGCAACATGAACAGCTGGCAGTGATGACTGGCCCCACCAAGGGTCTCGGTGGTGCCGGTATCGATGCGGGTGGGATGGACATGGAGGAGGAGGTCAAGGAGGCATACGAGATCATGAAGAGGATCGACGTCCTGGATGTTAGTGTTGGTGGGTGCAGCATCATGTTAGTGGCGAACTCATGCTTACAAGATTTTGGTAGAGGGTGGCGAGATATTTGCTGCTGCTGAACACGCCTACAACGAGCGGGTGTCAAGAGTGGAGAACCAGATCATTGCGAGGCTCAGGGACCGACTTGGCACTGCAAGGAATGCCAACGAGATGTTCCGCGTGTTCTCCAAGTTCAACGCCCTGTTCGTTCGTCCAAAGGTGCGTGTATTTGATTTTCGTTGTACCCTCTTCTAATCGAACCCGTTAAGATCCGAGGTGCCATTCAAGAGTACCAGACGCAGCTCATTGACTCGGTGAAGGAGGACATCAAGCATCTGCACGACAAGGTATGCCTGACATCTCGCCTTATTTACTTTACTCAACCTCGTTGCAGTTCAAAACTCAGTACCGTTACTCTGAAGCATATCACATGTCCCAGATGCGGGACCTCCCACCAATCGCAGGTGCAATCATCTGGGCACGCCAGATCGAACGTCAACTTCTCGCCTATATGAAGCGAGTCGAAGATGTACTTGGTAAAGGCTGGGAGCTGTACGCCGAAGGCCAAAAGCTCCAAAGCGAGAGCTCCGCGTTCCGCAAGAAGCTCGACACACGGCCTGTATTTGAGGCATGGCTACATGATATCAACAGGCGAAACATGGGCGTTGACGGACGGCTATTCGAGATCGTTAAGCTGCGCATAGGGGGGTACCAGCTTGCGGTGAACTTTGACCCACAGATTATTACACTGTTCAAGGAGGTTAGGAATTTGCTGTGGCTGAACTTCAGTGTGCCGCATGCGATTACGAATATGGCCAAGGATGCGAAGAGGGTGTATCCGCATGCTGTTAGCTTGATGGAGACTGTGAGGACATATGGGCAGACGCTGGATTTGGTGGAGAAGAATAAGGGGATTGAATGGTTGGTGGCGGAATATAGGAATGAGAGTCAGCGAATGATTAGCAAAGGTGGGGTTTTGCTTTATTTTCCATTGGGAGAAAGGTATTGATGAATGCGGTCTCTAGGAATGAACATTCGCTGGGACTATTTCATCAATCAGTATGACACGTCACGGTATGTCCCTAGCTCAGATGGGAGGGATAATCGCCATATCCAGTTTGTGCGGGAGTTTGCGAGCGTGGTCTCCATCTTGCAGGTACGTGTTGGCATGCACATGATCTTTCTGGGGCTCATCGCCAATCTCTGGAGTAGGACAAGACAAACAGCGTCATCGACCTTTACAAGGATATCCTGAGAGCTGTCGAGGATCTAGCGACATGCTCTTATACGACGGAAGCGTTCACAGAGCTGTTGAACCGTATCCAAACATCTGTAAGAACCTCTCTCTCTCATCGTATACCTCTCGTTGATTGATATTCTAATCAGATCGATAAACTGAATCTGGAAGGCTACGCCAACCTTGAACATTGGGTGGCGGAACTCGATAAGCGGATCGAAGGGATCCTCCTTCAACGTTTGACACAGATCATGCAGGTGTGGTGCCAAGAATTCGAGAGAGTCGACGATGGAGACACTGTTTCGAGGGTGCAGTTGCAGAACTTGCAGCTCGGTACCGGCAAGCGGGGTGCTCAGGGACTCGGACTCGGCCTCAGAGATAAGAGGGTGAAAGATGAGAAGGTCGGTTCACTCTTCCAGGTTATCATTCCTGATGTGGTCTTGTACTGACAATGGTATGCTGCAGTTCATGGAACACAATATGGTTGTCAAGCCCATTATTCATGAAATCCGGATCCAGAACCAAGTCATCTTCTTGGACCCGCCAATTGAATACGCTCGTGCCACTTGGATCAGGCAACTCCATGACTGGCTTGGTGTTGTGTGTAGGCTGAGGAGGATACAGAGCTCGCGGTACGAGATTGGATTGCAAATGCAACCCCAGGCCGGGGGAGGCCAGAGCGGGGTGTCGATCACATATACCAGTCTGGTAGGTCTCCCCTTCAATACCTACGGTCAAGATTGCAACCCACTGACACTTCTGTAGCTTATGCACTTCCCTGAAGCGACACTCGAGAAGCCCTTTGCACTCATCGAAACGAAGGTGCAAGAACTTAAAACATACGTCAGCAAATGGCTTCAATTCCAATCGCTATGGGATCTCGAGCCAGATTACGTGTTCAATCGACTCGGTGATAGCCTGCAACACTGGCAGCAGCTACTGACGGAAATCAAGAAAGCACGGTCAACGTTTGATACCTCTGATACCCAAAAGACGTTTGGCGTTGTGGCTGTTGTTGATTATGAGCAGGTGCAGGCGAGGGTGAATGCCAAGTATGATGGGTGGCAGAAGGAGATTCTTGGGAGGTTTGGGGTTAAGCTTGGGAACGCCATGAAGGAGATGCATGCGCAGATTCTCAAGGCTAGGAACGAGTTGGAGCACCATTCGATTGAGGGCTTGATGGCTGCTGGGAGGAGGGCATGAGATGCGGTTGAACGTTGAGGTTCGGGTTGCGGGTGGGTCGCTGTTGAGACTCAGGCCGACATTCTCTCTATTTTGACTAGATTCTATGATATTCTGGAAATGTAGTATGTTACCCTGTAATTTCCATCTATTTTTCTTCATTTAGATTACATCTTTGACATTGCTCACGCGACTAGTACTGAGCATGTGGCTGCATATGGATGTAAGTGGTCAGAAAATACAAATTCTGATATGGAAAGGAGTACTTATTGTCCAGTTGGCATGCCCACCCCTGCGACATCGATCGGGGATTTCGGCGCCTGGGCGCGATACTAATAGCACCGGAGTCGTTTATAGAAATACATTGCCAACCTTTGGCAGCACCCGGCTACTCATCCCCCCAGTCAGCTTTATCATTGATCGTTCTGAGTTCTGCATGTCCACTCTTCACCAGGCAAATGGAGTCAGCATTGTCAACAGCGTTGTCACTGCTATCAACATGACAGTAAGCGACAGCACGTCCAGTGGCGATGGTAAGACACCGGAATGGTAGCTAAATCGAAAACTGTGATAGTAAATATTCAACAGGCATGAAGATTCTGTTTGAACACATTGCCCCTGATGCCATCCACGACTCAAGCGCCCGCTTCGATGCCCCGCGATGCAATGAAGGAACTAGGGAAGGGGTTCAGGACGACATCATGACATGGACCTATAGCTCAGTGGGTATCGACAACGATGCAACACTCCTCCTTTGGATGCAAGGAGCGGCAGGTGCAGGGAAATCAGCGATTCAGCAAACCATCGCGGAGAGGGGAGCCAGCGAAGGCATTTTAGCTGCCAGCTTCTTCTTCTCCCACCAGGACCCGGAGAGGGACAACGCCGGCAAGCTCGTACCCACGCTGGCATACCAGATTGCTGTGAACATATCGGATGTGAAGCCGTATATTGCTCAAGCGGTTGCTTCTGATGTGTCGATCTTCACCAAGTCGGCGGAGGTGCAGATGGAGGCGCTAATTCTGGACCCGATTTCCCGTGCCGCTCAAGATAATCCCTCAATTGTGGAGGCCTGGCCAAAGCTTGTCGTAATTGACGGCCTGGACGAGTGCAATCATGGTTATCCAAGGCCTGTCAGTCCTCTCCCTATGGACGATGATGATAATGGCGAGAAGCATCAACTTTCGATCCTTGTCCTCCTCCACAACGTCCTCACCTCTCGCCGTCTTCCATTCCGTGTGGTCCTTGCAAGCCGACCTGACCAGCCCATGAGGGGGTATCTCTCCCCAGAAGGTCCCGCTGGAGCGGTGACGCGCCGAATTACCTTGGACGACAAGTATAAGCCAGACGCCGACATTCGCAAGTACCTAGGCGCGGCATTTGCGACAATCCGGACCAGATATCAACTACCGTTCAATTGGCCTTCCGAGGATGTTATCGACACCATTGTTGATAGGGCATCTGGTCAGTTCATATATGCGAGTACTGTTATCAGGTTTGTTGGCAGTCGATCAACCAGTCGCCCACGGGAGAACCTAGAGTTCATCCTGAATACGGTCGCCAACGTTTCGGGGACGACAAATCCGTATTTCACGCTGGATGACATGTACACCACCATTTTCAAGGCCTGTCCCGATCCCATGGACTCGATTCTCTCTCTCAAATTAAGTCTCCAGATGGTTTGGAGACGGGAAAGCGATGTCGATGAAAACCGGTTCACTGCCCGCGAAATTGACGCATTCTTACAACTCGATGCGTCTGATGCTGGAAGGATGTTTGGGGGCCTCCATTCGCTTGTTTCAATTCCGGGGAGCAGCGAAGCCGACGTGAAGTCGTATGATGTCTACCACAAATCCTTGGTGGACTTCTTAGGCCAGGAGTCTCGCTGCGGCGGGGAACTCTACGTCTCCGATGAAGCCGTTGCGTTGAAAATCAGTACTCAGCTCCTTCGCACATCGGGGACGATCTGGGAGTGTGTTTCTTCTGTGCCTTGCTCGAACGTAATCCACGGAGCCAAGTTCTGTACTTCTCCCATGGCGCTTATTCAAGACGGACATTATTCATACAGGCGCTTCCGGTGTCCGATCCCCTGGGCTTCTTCCTCGCATGGCTGGAACTCCCAGCCAAGCGTCGATGCGCACGGTCTCAAGGCAGAATTTGACAGAGTTGACCCCAATCTCTGGGCAGCTCCGAGAGCAAAGGCAAGAAATTCTGAACTCGTCTATCTCTATGTTTGGATGCACGGCGTTCCCTTCGGTGTGAGTGGCTACCTTGAACTTTTTTCCATAGCTAATGTTTCCGAACTTGAAATCTTAGTGTCAATATCTCAAGTGTAGCGATACATGTCGACGTTGGAGGCAGGCCATTTTCACTCAGCTTACACTGGCTGGTGTAAAGCCTCCAAGTCCTTTTTGGCGCTGGGTCTCGGCCATGGCTCCGCCAGCAAGTCCTCGATATATGAATAGGTACGAGACAGCGTGGCGGGTGAGAGGCTGCTTCCGGCTTAACTGGGACCTCAAGGACGACTGTTGAAAAATTCTATATATAAATATATTGTACAAAAAATTAGTCAATCTATAAACTGGTATTACTGTCACTGGCTATTCATAGCCTTATATTTGGTAACGTATGACGTCGGCTTTTTAGTTAAATGTGCGAGAAGTCAGAGTCGGGTGGGCTCAGCTACTAGTCTCGCCACAATACACGGGCGCCGGCAACTTGAAGTAGGCGCTGGATTGGACATGCGCTCGGCGGCGCCCGTGACAGATTGTCCGAGCGCTGAATTTCGATTTGTCCCTGTTTGATTCGGATGTGTTCGGATGTGGAGAAATTCCTGGTTGTTCAGACTTTGACATCGTTCCACCATTGTGACAATACGGCACAGTCCTTTCTTCCTCGAGTCTAACAGACTATGGCTCAAGTTCCAGTAGAGTTGATCTCCCACATTGTCGGGTATCTCTCAGATGATATCTCCTCCCTTCGAGCCACTTCCTTAGTCTGCTCTCGTCTCTTGGAACCGACACAGAAAATACTGTTCAGAAAGTTAGAATTGCAGCGAACACACCAATACTGGCCTGTCGAGCCAGGCAACGTTCCAGACTACAAGCCAGGATCCGCACTTTTGGCTATTTTCAAGCAGTCCCCACACCTTGCGACATACATCAACGAGATTTACATTCGGAATCATTATCACACAACATCCTTGTTTGCATCAGGACGGACAGAAATACCCGGATGGCTTGCGCTGGACCACGACCTGCCTCTTGCACTTGAATTTATTCCTGTCAGGGGAGTAAAGAGAGTTACGATGGAGGTCCTGAGCCCTTGGAATGATCTCCCAGAGGCAACGCAACAAGTTCTCGCAAATATTCTCCGGTCACCCTCCCTTCTTGTACTGGAAATCAAAGAAGCCCCTATGTATCTCCTAAACCTTTGTCGCCCATCGGTTCTCAAGTTTAAAACGGTGCTTTTGCAGGATCCTACAATTCACGGGCCTTTCAATGGCTTGCCCACACAGCCAGAACGAGATTCTCCGATGTGTCTGCAAGCCATCGGGATAGCCCTCGAATCCAGCGAAAACGCCTTCCTGGGGTTTATACTGGACCCAAGAAATCAGATCGGCCTTTCAGGGGTGAGGCTGCTCGACTATGGAACAACGGAGGAGGGGGACGGTGCTCCTGTCTTACGGTCTTTGATAAAGAGCTGTGCGGCGTCATTGAGGACCCTTGCATTTGAGGCTCCACAAGGTACGTGCATATTGTGTATACAAAGGCGCAGGACAATGAAACGTTTGGACTAGCACAAACCAACCTTGACCTCTCCCGCTGCGTCAGCCTTGAAGAGCTCGTAGTTCGGGGAACGTTGTCTGACCCTGAGTATGAGGAAATTCATTTCGCATTTCCTCTAATGGAGGCGTTGAAGCGCATCCCGTCATCTGCGCCTCTCGAATGCATCAACATGCGAATTCATCATGCCTCAGATGAGCCGATCGAGTCAGAGCCTTGGATACAGCTAGATACATTCCTATCCCTCCGTATCGCCAACCAATTCACAAGCCTTGCCCGCGTTGTGGTCCATGTCCGATCGCCTGGAGAGATTCCCTCAGACGAGCTAAAATCACAAATCGAGGGCTACCTTCCAAATCTGCTACGCCTTGGCTTGTTGAATGTGAGCGTTATAGCAAGTAAGCATTTTTCAGCTGTTTTGTAAAATCAAACTCAAAGGCTGACCTATCGCACGTAGCTTTTGACATCTTCGATCCGTACCCCACAGTGCTTTGACTTAGGATGCCCATCGACCATTTAAAGTGAGAACGTTGCGGAAATGCAACTGAGTGGTGAAGTGCTTATGGCTGGTTCTGGGGTTTTGAATACGACGGTTGAATAGTATCAAACTGGCATTCACTAGGCTCGTCAGACCAGCCGTTACGTATCAAAAATTGTGCAACAACTGAGATTGGCCCAGCGTCTAACTATTCACATTCACATACAGTTTATTCAATTCACATATCTTATTTAGACGGAATACACATTTACACGGCAGAATACAGAACTTCAAAAGAGCCAAGGAAAAAGAAAGCGAGAACGAGAAAGTTTAATTGGCCAATTTGCCCAACAACCGGGTGTAGCAGCAAACTAGTTGTCACCTGGAACGAACAGGTGCGTGTACGCTGCGCACTGCGCATAGTTACGCCTGAGTAGACAGAGGCTCACTTGGGAGTGGGATAGGCCCTGTGCGCGACATCCCAAAGTTTGACATCTGCGGAACCGGAGGGGATATCGCCAACATGGAAGATTCTGGATTCGTCGTTGACGGACTTCTTCACATAGACTGCACCACAAACCCATCAGTTGCCAATGCTGATACAAGAGATATATAGAACTCACCACGGAGGATAATTTGCGCCTCGGAAATTCGATCGGTCACAGGCTTTGCCGCTTTGTAATTCTCATACCCAGACTTGCGGAATGCCACAGGTTTGAGGCTAATCTATAACCAAGGCCAATTAGAAACAACAGGTCTCATATTTAATGTGAAAATACTAACCTGAACGTATCGACCGTCATGGGCGATTTCCTTGGGTGTAGACCATCCGCTCGGGAAGCCTTCTCCGAAGCTTGTAACATATGCCACGGCATAACTACAAAACTGCATGTCAGACCTTTTTCTGCCTCACGCCGAAGTCCAAGTACGCACGTCAGGGTTTCCCCGGTCTTGTAGCCCAACCCCTTCTGATCCTCGAGCTTAACATCAAGCTGCTTCAAGCCAGTGGTGACATCAACATCTTGAAGAATCTTAACGGCATTCTCCAGGTCCGCCGGAGGAGTAAGTGGCAGACGGCTTTGCCAGCCATAGACTGGAGCTTGGTTAAGAACAGAGCTCGACTTGAAAATTACAAATAACCTACCTGAGGTACGCCAAGTGGTGGCAAATTCTACTGCAGGTCGCAAACATGCTTCCAAGAAAGAAGCCTGGACACCGTAGTACGAAGTACGGATTGAGTTGCCGTCGGCCTCCGCATCAGCTGCGGTAGCTTCGGGCTTAGATCGTCTAGATTTGGATACACACGTTTAGTATGGCGTAACGCTTGGGTCGAAGAAAAAAGACCTCACATCTCTTGGAGCAGTTTCGATTTTTCTGGGCTGGCATATCCAATGACGTAGGTCGGGCAGGTGTCGACGAACCTATCATTGAATGTCAGTCCCACTTTCTTACCGGGAGCTAAATCGCAGTACGCACCAATTGCGGAAGACAGAGCGTTTCTGTTCGCCAAATACGTCTTCAACGGGCTCCTTCTGAGCGTCACCGATCAATGACAGACGCTTTTTGGTGAGGAGGCCTATGTAACCCTCATCTGTACGATCACTTTCTTTTCCCAACAGGAAGTCGGCGGCGCTGGTAGCATGGCGAACCATCTAGATTATCCATAATCAGACAAGCGTTCTTCTGAAAGAAATTGCGAATCAGAATTTCAATTTACCTCATCGTAGTCTGTGTTCCATGTAGTAATTGCCTTGATGTAGTCGGCTGGACAAAGATTGAGTACCATACCAGGCCGTGCAAGGTTGGAACTGGGAAGACTCACTCATGGTGTTGATCGCGAAGTAGTGCTGGGCCAAATAAGAACGGAGGGTCATGATCATCTGAAATGAAAATGAAATTAAGAATGGCGGCGCCGTGTGGAGACCGAGATTACCCCACCTTATCATAGGTCAACAGCCAGACGACGGCCAAGAGGTAGAGGTCGAACATTTCTTGGGTTACATCGTGTTCGTGAGTTTTGAGGTAGGCTTGCATCTCAGAAACGGCGGATTTCAACTCGTACTGTCGCTTTATCAAGTCGGTATCAGGGGTTTGGTTGTCCTTGGGCACAAACGATTTGATCTTCTCGCTGGTGCTATACGGAACGAACTCGTTCAAGGCATCCATATGCGACTCCAAGTACTCCCTTTTGAATCAAATGGTTAGCACGAATCGTCCACGATGAACAACGAGACCATACACAGCTGGGATAATCTTGTCTCGATAACTCTCAAACTTCTCCAACCTTCCTTGAGATTCGACTGCACCCAAGACTGCCGTAAGCTTCGTCTCTAGATCCTTTCTGGAGGAAGTGACAGCGTCCAGAGTTTGCGCTAACATCTTTTTCACATCCTCCAGGCCGGGCACTGCTGCTACCTCGACAACTCGACCATTTTCAACCTTACGCTCGCTTCCACTAAAGACTGCCTCAATGGCAGGGATGGCACTGGTCAAAATGGGTCCTGAAAAATCCGTCAGATCCAGAGAACCAGAATCTCGGTATAGGCTTGCGACGTGCCTACTCCAGGAATGGCATTGATCAAAGTCGGCATCAGCTTGCTAGCCTGCGAGATGAGCGAGCTTGGCTTCCACTGCCGCGAGATAGAAGGTCAGGGAATGAATATGGCCGCAAAACAAAAGAGAAGACCAACATTGAGTCCCGGTGCAATGGTTTTGACAGCGCCATCGGCGAGTTTGCCAATGAACCCTGTAATAGAGTCGAAGATACCCATGGTTCGCTGATACGAAGAACAAGTGAGAGATGGGGTAGTGAGGTGCTCTTCAGCGACTTGACTTGAAGGCTTTTATAGCATTTCCTTTACCCAAAATGGAGAGGTCGCGGGGCCTCCGACAGGTTAAATGTTCTAGGCACCGGGGTTTGCTGAAAACAAAGACCCGGTTCGTTCGACAGATAATACCTAGTGAAACATCGCCATAGGGGATCGACGGTGAAAATGAAGTTTAAAAATCATCCGGGAGAGGGGAAATTCAAAATACAAGACAGAGGGAGCACTTACTTCCAACAGCTTTTCCAAAGTACATACATTCATTCAGTGATCTCCTGCCAGGGTCGTGCCACAGATTCCGGCACTCTGCATACGCATCTATTGTCCATTATTTCCATAGAAGCTTTCGACTTCCATTTACTTTGTCGCTTTCACTTTTGATGTCCTATGCATCACGTAGCATCATTTCTCAGTAATGATCAATGTACTGCGAGTTAGGCACAAACATCGTACCTGTCCGTCCCTGCCCCTGGAGTAGTGATTTCTTGCGAAATCATTGAACACGGGAACTACTATCACCCACGCGGAAATGCAAAAAATCTAAGAACTGCTTCGTTTCCGTACGCTCCCTTTGGCTTAAGACTCAAGAACTTACAGATATGTAGCGTTGCTTTCTGGCTATAATCCTGTTGAGTTATATTTTGAATCAAAGTAGAGTATCATTTGCCTGAGCTCTTCCGGCAGAAGGTGTCCCAAAAACGTAGTAATGCAAAAAATGTGACAACGGCTAGGGCGCGCCTGTCACACTCTGTTACAACTCCGAAGCGAGAGCGTGACACATTCTGTGATCGCAGCGACGCGTGACACAGCGTGAGGATTTTTGCAAAGAACGGAGAATGAAATTATTCATCATAGATGCCCCAGATTCTGTCACGCCAAAACACATACGTTCGTCTCCCTCATTAACATGATCCCACTGCCTTCGGAAGTTAACCAGCTCAC
>ML210379.1:0-43170 GCA_004369085.1 Coprinopsis marcescibilis | reverse complement strand
TTTGGCCGAATGGGGAAGCTGCATGATGCCCAGAGGTTGTTTCCGTTCAACCCAAGACCGTGTTGCCAAATGAAGCACTCGAAACTTGGTTGGAACCGAGACCAACATCTTCAAGAATCCCTAATAGCTCCAAATATCATGTTATCTCATGAACTGGGACTCATAAAGGGTGTATAAATTGAAGTAAATTTCTCTGCCCAGGGCAAGTCCCGGGCGGCCGACGAGTCTGAGATGGTTTATCTCTTCCTCCTAGATGTGTCGGTGGTTTAGAACAGATATTCTAAATTCGCATTCAAAGTCCGACATCAGCTATTTAGAAATAATCTAGGATCCTAAACGCGGTGGAAAGTCGTCCATTACCCGCAGTTTGTTCGAATCCTCAAGGCTGTAATTTGATTTTCCCCTGAAAATGCTATTCTTAGAACCAAGGGTATTCCCGAGTCTCCAGGTCTATTATTGTCGTGTTTCTGGTCCTCAGCGGCGTGCCTGGGCGTTCGGAAATCTCCATCCAGCATAACGCGGCCAAAACAAAACCATCCTTTAAAAGCTATCTGATTACCAGGAACAGACAGCAGGTCCCTGTGGAATTTCCCCCTTCCCTTGCCTAAGATGCTTGCATTCTCTCGTCTCTGCACGCTCGTGACTTTTGCGGCCTTGGTCTCAGGTATGCACTGTAAAATCGTTGTGTCACCAATTTCTGACGTGTTGTTAGGTGCCGTCGTCGTTCGTCAGAACGAGATCGTCCCTCCAGCCTCCCAGGGCGCACCCGCTGTCGAGGTCAGCGTGCCAGAGGAAGGTCGTACGACGGACTCGGGCGCTATCGTTGAGGCCGCCCAGTCTGTTGACCAGAAAGAAACTCCGGGTGTTGACGAGCTGCCCAATCAGCCTCCACCTGAGACCTTGCCCACTGTTGTCGACGGTCGCAGAACTGGGCGTCGTACCACTCGCAGAACTCGTACCCGAGGCAGTGGGGGCGGCAGGGGTGGTAGCGGTGGCCCGCGTAATAGGCCTCGCGCTGTTGAGGACTATGTCCAGATCTTTGCCGGCACAGGCACCGGACCTACTGACCGCGACGCATCTATTCATGGCACTGCATACTTGACCTACACCCTCGTCAACAACGCCACCTATAACGTAGAAGCCTGCTTGGACTTCTGCTCATCGGTTTCGCGATGTGGTAAGTCACCAGTAAATTGTGGTCAGAAAAATGTTTGCTCAATCGTCTGACAGTCTTTGCCAACCTGTACTACGAGTTCAACAACTATGGCTTGGACTTTGAAGCAAGCGAGCAATCCAACTTGAAATGTGCTGTATATGCCGACGTTCACACCGCGGCTGAGAAGACCAACTTCGGAAATCAACAATCGTATCCCCCTCCCGCTCCTTTGATTCACATTCAACAGTCGGGCGGCTGGGCTCTTCGTGATCTCGTCGAACCTAATGTCCCAGAGGGTTACGAATATGTGTTTGGTCCTATCGACTTTGCCAATAACGCTGCCGGAGTAAGTTCCTCACCCAATCTTCTGCAACATAGCTCATCGCGAGAAATAGTATATGGGATTCGCTTTCTTGAGCACTTATGACGTCGATGCTTGCGCTCACGAGTGTAACCAACGCGGCGCCGATGCAGTGGGTGGCTCATGCAAATTCTTCAACATTTGGAGGGCTGTTGTTGACGGTAACCCAACTACTTACACCTGCTCCATGGTACGTACTTTTGCCATTGCCGAACACATTATAATTCATGTACTGATGTCGCCCTTTAGTACTTCCAAACCACCGACGAGTCCACAGCGACCAACGGCGGCCAAGGCAGCCTCGAAGTGACCTACTCCCGAGGCTATCGTCGCATCAATTATGTGATCGACGGTGGATTCGAAGGATACCAAGACTGTTCAGATTTCTGCTTCACCACCAGTTATGCCAACTGGGTTGGCACCAGCCCACCCGGCGGTACCCTTGACGCCACGATCTTCCACTTCCAGCCCTACGCCCGCACTGGCACCGGCGCTGCGTTGCTTGGATCAGCCACGGGCGTTGACAACCTCCAAGGCACCATGTCCCCCGCTGCGGCTCTCAACACCGTCGCTGGCCGCCAGTACAAGATCGAATTTTACCAGAGTAGCGCGTTCTCTGGTCCTACTCTTGAGGCCGGTTCGAGAATCGATGTGTTGTGGAATGGGAACTTGGTGTTGGAATTGCGCCCTGGGTTTACCCAGTGGGAGAGACACAGTGTTGATGTTACTGCTGTTGGCGGCGATACCCTTGCCTTCTACGGAGGTGCTGCGCCGGCCTGGTCTTTCATTGATGACGTCTCTGCGTACCTGCTGTGATTTACTTTTTTGCATTTTGGGAGGGTTGGACATTTTTGAACAATATTGTATATGAACTTTGGTAGCTAGCTCATTCAGGACACTCGGATCATTACATTGTGATATTCTCAATACTTGACAAGCCCAAATATAAATACCACGTTCTGTCTTAAGCGCCGAAACGCCACCGTGACCACAAGAGTTAAAATTGGCCCGAAATGTTTTTATCAAGCTTTGATTATTTACAGAAGTTTGACAGAAGTAGAAGGTAGTGGCTTGTGCGGTATTATTACTGCCTTGAGCGTGATGTTAATTATGAGCCCTTTCTTGAGAGGCATAGCCTGAACACATATACCGCTCCAAGCCTAAAGCCTCTTCTATGACAGGTAATGCGACCCTGCTCGGAAGTGTCCAGTTCGAAAGGCTCTATTAGAATCGACTGCACCCTTGTTCTCGGACATTGTTCCCATCCTCTTTGCTCCGGGAACATCCCGAACCCTGGTAAGTATCTTGATATCGCATGTGATATAACACTTCTTTATTGCTCTTCCCACATAATTGAAGCCCCTATTACCCACATCGCACAGCTGAACGGCTGACTGGCCCCTGGGTGGCTGATCGAAAACTCGATATCTGGCACATTTTTATTTTTCCATCGACCTGTCGATCAGGTCAACTCGGATCCTAGACATATTCAGAAACTTCTTCTCTCGGTGACTGATTGGGCGCTTCTGCTTGAGTTTGTATCACTCCGAAGACTCGCTCAAGTACCGACGTAATGTCAGGCCCGGTTATAGTGTTAGACCGTAGAATGTCTGGAGAGTAGGCTGGTGCTCTACTCGAACCGCATTTGTGCCACTTGGGTGGTTTCTTCAACCACGTACAGAGCTGTAGCGCAGTGGCCTACGTAAACCCTTGGTTCCCTGTCAAGCAAAGCCGAAGTCATAACTCCAGCCATTCTGCTTTCAATCAATAACGGCGTGACTAACAGGGACGAGTTATAGACCCGTATCAACTGTTGTACAACCACACAAGCGCTGTACCAATTGGTCGCCTCCGACTCGGATACTACGAACCTATAAAGCTCACAGAAAGAGGACAATACGAGCTCAGCAGTTCATCGACATCTGTTAGGCCTCAGAAATCATCCTCTATACCCTCACAGCCATGCGATCCTTCTCCCTGCTTGCGTCTCTTGTCCTCGCTGCCAGCCTTGTCGCCGCCTCTCCGTTGGAAAAGAGACAGCTCAACAGCTGGTGTATTATCCCTACCAACATTGCGGCTTGCCTTGCCGCCTACAGTCATGCCAACGTGGCTAGGATCTCAGCCATTGAGAACTTTCCTCAGAGCACCTTGATCGGCGGCATAGGCGACGCTTATCGTCATTGTTATTGGAGCGCAAGGATGACAATTGACTTTGGCGCCACCAAAGCCAACCAGATTGGTGATCGCTATGAAGACGAGGGAGGAAACGAGCCCGAAGATAAAGCCATGGATTTGGCAAACAACGCTGTTGGAAGAAGCGTTGGTCTCGGTGCCACTGGTGCCGACAAGGAAGCAAAGTATTCCAGCGCCGATGCCACTTGCACTCAGATGGCAAACAACAACCTTCTGACCACCATCCGATGAAGGTATGCATTTGATTCAATGTCTTCGAAGCCAATTAAACTGACATGATTTCAACCTAGGACCTTTATGAAACTCCCAGGCTGCGGATCCTGAATTTGACGTAAACTACGATGTATAAATTCAGGACTTTGAATATCACAGTTATTGAGTAAAATGACCGACATTTCATGACGATGGTTGTCATTCTGATGTCGACGGTCTCAAGTCAAGACTCAGCTATAAAAATCTGGCAGCTCTCATTCTCGTGTCCAAATTGACAAATGACCATAGATTTATATCGCCTTTACAGGCTGTTCAAGTAAATCCGCGTTAAAAAATACTCCGACCAAAGTTACAAGGGTCAAATTCTCGTTTGCGGACGCTTAGCGCCCACTGCCTGAAGGCTGTAAGTGGAAAAACTTGCAGTCTCATGCGGACCGAGACCATTCTCGCCTCATGGTGATATGAATCAAGGTACCATCCTGCGACCATTGGGTGCTGTAGCTCTTGGACAATGTCATTGACATACGGTTCCCAACGGCCATCAGTTAAAGGGACAATTCGGAGTTAAGCGCCTTGGTTGGATGATCGAGACTAGGTAATCATCAAGTTATGTCCTGGCTGTGTGATCAATATGCACCCTTTTGCGATGAAATGACTGTTGCATGGTCCCCGTACAGCTATTGCCATCCTAATCCGGGATTTCAAGACAGGTTTCGCGGGAACTTTGAACTGTAGCTCTCGGTCTCGTCAACGAAGTTTTCGAGAAGTGAAGCGGATGCTGCCCGAGAAGCTTTGTCCCGTCATAGATTTGGGAGGGGAAGGCTGATGGTGTATAGAAACTTACTAATTATAACCAAATTATAACCATGTTATACTCAGAAGATCCGGGACTCTTGTTCTAGAGCTAGGATTCATTTCTGCCACTGGCTGGCTGAACTGTCTTGCCAAATGGCGTAACATTGTTTAATTTCCGGTATTATCCCTGTCTGAGGATACCGTTTCCGTCACGACTCTGAGGAACCCGAACCCTGGCGGAATAGGGTATGCTAAAAAATGCCTCAGCGAGAACCTTGTAGCATAAATACCGCACTGAGGCCGAATCTTGCTAACGACGCGAAAGAGTGACTGAGAGCCTTCCGTAGGCTGCCGATGGATGCAATAGACACGGGAAGAGCAGGTTTCAAGTGGTATATAATCCAGTCGACTTGAATGATCCATCTTCATCCCCCAACACAGTTTTATCGCTTTCTCGCAATCAACGAAGTGAATGGTCCACTTCTTGAATTTGTAGCCACTCACTAACGATCTCTACTTAAGTTCATTCACAATAATGCCACCCAAGCCCAGTCCCACCTCCAAGACCCCTTCTACGCAAGTGAGTCTCTGGCTTCTTATGCTTTGAGGCTCTGTTTTCCAATTGCATAGTAGCAACTGTATTTACCCCTTCTCTCCCCTCAGGCGAGAATTCCAAAGCCCGTGGGCTCAAATTCCACCGGGCCAGCTCGCAACACTGGTGCCCCTGGTGCGCCATCCTCTGTCAGTGGTACTGGCAGGCCGGTGCCCATACCCAGCGCCTCTGGTGCTGCCGTCAAGAGTACCAAGGCAAAGAAGAAATAGTTAGTGGAAGGCTTCGCGATTAGGGTCTTAGTAAGGGGTAATGGGTGTTACAGATTTTGCAGAGGTACCCAGTATTTAGGTAAAGATGCCAGTTTTAAATCCAGTTGCTTGTAAATGCATATGCATAGACCTTGATATCCTGGTACCCGGATTCCAACGACTTCGAGGCGCCTGGTCGCCCATCTAATCTTTGACTGTAACACGTGCGACCCGCTCCCGTTGCAGATTCAAACAGTGATCATTCTCGACTTTGACGCATTCAATTCCATCTTTTGTAGTCCCAGCATACTAAGGCTAGAAGATTGCAGCCTAAGTGATTATGGTGTACATAGGGGCAAAAGAAGACCTTAGGGGCCTGAGAATTTGTGTTTGATGGTGAGGTCGGCACCACTTGACCGTATACATCTCCTTGGTTCCATCCTTCACCAAAATCGGTCAATCCAGCAAGCAAGTCCTGGACGGTGTCGTCCGGGCTCGTCCGGGCTAGACCTGACCCCAAATTACAAGGCATTTAGTACGATGGCCACCTTCGTCCCATATGTCGTAACATCCCTCCAGCTCACATCAATAAGGAAGCAAATCGATGGGAAAAGAATGGAACTGCACGATGCTCTCGCTTTCTTCTCGGCCACTACTCGATTCAACGCAGACCACGTTGAGCTAAATTCATGGGCATTGGGGATTAGACTTGGCCATGATGTTGTGGTGTCGGTGTGTTGAAGTTCTAGCCGAGATTCGTGTTCTAACGAAGTATAACGCTCGTATTCAAGGGTGCTACGACTTCGACTTCAAACATTGGTGGTGTGACTCGGAAGCAATGAGCATCGTCAACGTGCGGGCTCGGTCTGGAAAACTGGAAAACAATCTCACTCTTCGGCCTTCTCTCCCCTACGGCTTTCGAGAAGTTCAATGGAACTGATATGGATCAAGGCTTGGGCCTATGTGATGATCTGAAAGGAGTTGATCTCGACATTAGGGTTGAAGTCATGAGCCTCATTGCATTACGGCAAGTCAACCTTAAGGTCCTCTAGACTCGGAATATCGTATATAAGTCGAGATGAAGGTGAGACTGTCCAATCGTGCGTCCCCTTCTATTGTGGAGTACTAAGACACTCGAATCTCGTCGTAGTCGGGCACCTTTGGCCATACAGCTCAGGTACAGCGCTCCACTCCCGCCCATCACCTCGACGACAATACCCTACCTATCGCTTTCTCCCCTACATTTCGGTAACGGACCATCATGCTATCGAAGATTCGGGCATTCCTTATGCTGGGGGGAATAGCAATCTTTGCCAATGCCCAGACGCCAGAGTGAGCTTCATTTGTTATATGACCGCCGGCTGCGCCTGATACATGGACAATGTTAAGGTTTCAAGGAGAGCTCCTTCTCCAGCCCCAGCCCAACAACCGTGCGTTCCCCAGGATTGGTGTCACTTCATTTGGCTTGCTGACTTTTAGTGCCTCTTGTATAGTGAAATGTCTCTCGGCTGCGAACAACACTGATGGCGCACCAGTGGTTGTCCAAACGTGCACCGGTGCTGCGAACCAGAAGTGGGTATTCACTCAAGGGACGGTTCGAGTATTTGGCGACAAGTGTTTGGATGTGACGGAGGGGCTGAACCAAGACGGAACGAAGCTGCAGATCTGGACTTGCTCCCCCAACAATGCCAACCAGCAGTGGTTTTACAGCAAGTGGGACAACACCGTCGCTTGGACTGGTAGAGGGAAATGCATTGACCTGACTGATGGGAACCTGACAGACGGGAATCAGGTTCGTAAATTTCGGTACTAGCGTAGCGGGTGAAAGAGCTAACTTTGATATGTTAGGTTCAAATATGGGGATGCTGGAATCTTAACCCTAACCAGGTCTGGAGCACGGGATATCGAATTGATTCTCTGCCAGACAAGTCGCAGAATGGTCAATCTGGTACGAATCGGTGCAGTGGGGCGGGGAGCCAGGACAGTAGTTGTCAAACTGCTTGGATCAAGTGAGTATTGGGGGTTTTGATATTTTGTTCCAACGCTTAACTTTAGTGAAGCTCTGCGACGGATTTCTGTCTTTTCGGACCGCCTATCGTCGGCACAGTTGGAGATACGGAACGATCTGCTGTCGCATACTGCACAAAGACAGGGCGTGGATCGCGTGCTATTCCAAACGGCACCCTCCAAGGTGTTCATTTCGTTCGAACCCCAGAGTATGTTCAGATCACAGGTGTCGGCGATTTCACGAAAATCAATATCCCTTTTGGCGACTTTGGAGGAGAGATGGACAATCGCGGTGCTGATGGTACGTATACCTATCTTTGAAAGTGACGCCATGTTCTCCGCTTACAGCCATGTAATGTTAGGCAAAGGAAACCCAAGTAAGCACGGATTTGCTTCCGGCCTGCGATGCGTACTAATAATAGGACAGTTGGTGGCCTTGTGTTCGGAGATACCTTTGGTTCTGGTCTGCAGTACCACGAATGGACCGAATTTATTTCGTACAACCAATTTTGCATTCGAGCTTGCATAGGACCTCGATCGAAGCAACTTTGCAACCATATCTATGATGTTATGGGTTGCTGGTGGGTATGTACACAATCTACGTTCTCGCTTTAACCCCCAAAATCTGACGGATCCCGATTCTTCCATAGAACATGCCAGCGAATTACGCTGCTAACGTGTACGAGGAATGCCAGGGTAACCCTGCCATTCCAATGGGTGTCTATGGTACCTCTACTTGGTATCAGGGTGTTAGTCCGACACCACCTCCCCACCCTGCTCCGGCTTCGAGCAGTTGCAGAACGCTCTCCACCGTTGGACTGTCACCTCTGGCCACACCTGATAGCTCCCCGGAGAAGAGGCACGTCGCAGATTTTGGCGATGCGCATGTGCGGGACTATGTGGTACCCCGAATTCCAAGGCCGACCGCGGACTCTCTTTAGCGAGACTGGGGACCCTCTTTGACCCACTTTTCTGAACCGTCCTGGACATCTGTTAGCATTGACTTTCTTGGACTGACGTCAGACGAACGATTTTATTAATGTATTTCTACTGGATACGGTAACTGTTTTGGCTCTCTATGTATTATGAGAGCTGCTTATCCCTCAGAAATAGGCCATAGCCCCTAGGGCGGCGGCCAACTGGACGCGTAGCGTGAATTGAGAACGTGACCAGAAATTCGGTGCCTGCGTGGGAGAAGTCCGGCAAGTCCCGATTCGAATCGCTTGCAGGCTTGCAGCACCTCATGACAAAATGCCACGACCATCCACGATTTTTCCACCGAATATCGTCCCTTGGGCGCGTTTCACAGTAACTTCGCAGGATTTTTCACGACCATATTTATCGTATTGAACCAACATTCGGCTTGAAACACATATCATCGATCTATCATGTCTGTTTTCCCCAACGTTTATCGGAATAACGATCGTGAAACTGGTCTTTTCGCTGTAGACTGTGGATCTGCATAACACTTGTCTGCAACCGAATAGGGCTCTCCTGGGTCTTTCTCGTAATCGGGTTTCGCGGGGGCTGGGCCTAATTGTTTATTCCGTGTCTAGTGCTATCTTCGAGGTCACCTACAGGCCCTGAAGCGAAGGCGGGAAGGCGGCAGTCTCATGAGTGCGTTTTGATGTTTTCACTCCCAATCCACGAATGAATGGGTGTACAAGCAGTTTTTCAGCAGTAGTACTCAGTCATTGCAGAACAGTTCACTCTGTCGCGCTCGCCCGGCGATCAATGTCAGGGGTGACATTAAAATTGAGTTTTCTCTAAATAGGAAATCATTCTGGGGCCCGAAATCATCCTTTTGACAATTCGATAAATAAGGAACAAAGTTGGTGGCGGCTCATAATCGTTTCTGTTTTACCCACAGAAAGTACCTTGCACCACTGGTATTCGCCAGCAACGCAATTCGTGTTTCCTTGCCTCTCTCCTGTGTCATTTTGGCACTACCACACTCGTTTTACAAACTCACAATCCTTTAGTTTCTGACAGACATGGTTTATCTTATGTCTAAGGCCTTCGTGGCCATCTCGTCCTTCGTTACCCTCAGCCTCGTCGCAGAAGTTGTGCGTGCGCAGACTCCAGAGTGAGTGTTTGAGCTTTCGCGTTTTTTGGCGGACACCTGACTATGTTTTTCTAGGTTCCTCGGAGAGCTCCTCATTCGTCCCTCCATTAACGACAACAAATGCTTGACCGCGTCTTCCAACCAAGATGGTGCATGGGTCGTCCTCCAGACTTGCACCGGCGCCGCCAGCCAAAAGTGGACCTTCACAGGTGGCACTGTCAGGGCCTTTGGCAACAAGTGCCTCGACGTTACCGATGGGCTCGACAACGACGGCACCAAGCTTCAAATCTGGACTTGTTCAGACATCAATAATCCAAATCCCAATCAGGGCTGGTGGTACAACAAATGGGATAACACCCTCGATTGGACCGGTAGGGGCAAGTGTATCGATGTCACGGATGGGAGTCAGGCAGATGGCACTAGGGTGAGTGTGTTCCGATGCTAGAGGAACTAGTGTGTATTGATTGAGGCGTTGTGTAGATTCAAATTTGGGGATGCTGGAATAGGAATCCTAATCAGATCTGGAGCACTGGTTACATGCCCAACGCCTTGCCTGACAAGTCACAGGGCGACCAGTACGGAACCAACAACTGTGGTACTGGGTCTAGCCAGAGCTCTACCTGCCAGACTGCTTGGATCAAGTACGCAGATTGACGACCTCGCCCTCGTAATATTCCAGACTAACGCGATTTACAGCTCCGCTACGGACTTTTGTCTCTATGCTCCCCCTTGGCCAGCTGCAGTTGGCGAGAGTGAGCGTGTTGCCGTCGCTTATTGCACCAAGTCTGGTCGTGGCACGCGTACCATTCCTGATGGCACCCTTACCGGTGTCCATTTCGTCAAGACTCCTGAATACGTCCAGATCACTGGAACTGGTGACTTCACCCAGCTGAACATTCCACAGGGCGATTATGGAGGAGAATTGGACAACCGTGGTGCAGATGGTAAGTCGTTGTTCGAGTCATTTTAGCCGTGTATTGACGCGTTGGTTTTAGGCAAGGGCAATCCCAGTAAGCAGGCGGTCGTGTCGTCGAAGCGCAATGTGCTAATCCTTTCTTAGTCGGTGGTCTTATCTTCGGCAATTCCTTCGCGGACGGTCTGCAATATAACGAATGGACCGAGTTCATCTCCGACAACCTCTTCTGCATCCGTGCCTGCGTCGGTCCTCGTGCTAAACAGCTTTGCAACCACATTTACGATGTTATGGGTTGCTGGTGGGTGAGTAGCTTTTCTTCCTTCTATCCAACCAGCTCTGATACACCTAATCTTTCAGAACATGCCAGCCAACTACGCATCTGGCGTGTACGAACAGTGCGATGGTGAACCAGCCACCCCAATGGGTGTTTACGGAACCTCGACTTGGTACCAAGGTGTTGACCCTACTCCTGCGGCTCACCCCGCTCCTGCGTCGAGCAACTGCACTCCTTTGCCGACTGTCAGCCTTACACCTGCTCTCAGGAGGCGGGGCAATGAGGGTGCTGATGGGTTCATGAAGAAGAGGGAACCTGTTCCTGAATTCCCGGGTGCAACTGCTGCTCCTGCTGTTTAAGTTGGTGCACCCACCCTGTTAGGTCGCATCGACCTTAGTTAGGGCTCAATGGCATATTACATGTGTTCCGACTTCACATCGAATGGAATACCCGTGTTCTGTGGTTTCGTCAATAAAGCCTAAGCTTAGGACCCCGAGGTTCGAACGTGCGAACGTGATCGAGTTCTTGTCTGAACCCCTTCAGGGGCTCGAGGCTGCGCAGTCTTCAGGCGCTTCCTTTTCACCTCAACTCATCTCTTGAAACAGACATTACGAAGCATCGCCCTTTTATACGATGCAAATCCCATGCTGGTGTTAATATCCCGCGACGGGATCCGTCCAAAGCAAATAATAATGACGTAAGACATAATATGCAGGAGCCGCCATGAAACGATCAAGAACCGTGAAAAACAAGAACATGATCATGAGAAGTTCTTAAAAAGCTCAATTTGAGCAATGTGGGTACTGGATTCGCAGAAAGTCTTCCATCTTTTTTGACTGATCCAGAAGTAGGAAGTGTGTTTCTTGAATATAGACGCTTACCACTGTGTGACGGTGCCAAAGTGAGGTTTGCCACCGGGCGAGGCGAGCTCGCCTTCTGGTGGGACAAGTCATCCAAATCCACACTCAAAACCTGAGCAGGGGCCCAGGCGCCTAGGTCTTGGCCAACAATTTGAGTGCCACGGACCCAAAGCTCCGCTAACTCCAACAAGCCAGCTTGAATTGGCAGCCGGCTCTTGCGCGGTGTTCGGTCGCCTCGTTTTGCTGTGCGTTTCCACGTCAATTTGGGACGAAAGCCGCATCCCTGCCGTCATGATAAATCTGGAGTTGCCTCGTCACGGTGAGAACTTCTTTCTCTCCCGCTCCTTCTTCTTGGGACCTAATCCTCTTGTGGTTCCAGCTACTTCTTGGACTTTGGATGCGAACTTATCGGCGGTGACCAAAGCGACAGACCATACACTACGAAGAGTTGCAGTACATCAATTACCCACTAATTAGAAGTCCACTTTCTCCCCACCTTGTATCTGGGGCTCCTCTCCTCACGACGACGACGACGACTGCAGCAACAAGTTCAATAATGACATTCAAGCCTTTCCTCACAACTGCCCTCTGGGTGGGATTGCTCGCTCTGAACAACATCCTAACGGCTCGAGCAGACCGCGAATTCACCATCTCCAACTCATGTCCCGACCCTATCCCAGTCTACATCAACGGCGAGTCCCAGGGCGTCATAGAGCCTGGCCAGGATATCAACAGGACTGTAGCCGATGACTGGACCGGACTCATCTTCACAAACTTCCGTGCACCGGGTGGGATTTCGGGTCTTGGAACGACGAGAGCGGGGTTCGTCAATCAAGCTGGATACTACTATCTTGTGAAGGACCCATCGAACTTCAACGTAGGCGTGGCTGTTCTGCCCTACGAGGATGTCGTGCGTCGTACTTGTACCCATTGGCCAGTGTGGCGAAACTGACAGCCAACTCTGACTTTAGGGCATACTGCAGAACAACGGGTTCTGTACTCGTCTATCTTGCAGCTCGCCGCTGTGTGCCAACGCCTTTGCGGAATCCTTAGCCCAGTTTCCCGTTCCTATCCCCAACGTACCGCCAGAGTCACCTCTGTTCGAGTGCTCGACGACGGGCTACAACGTTCAGTGAGTGTGGCACGCTTTTGACATTCTTAATCTCATGCCGGCATAGGTTCTGTCCTTCAGGGACTTATCCTCGTGTCGACGGCACAGGTCGACTTCACCCCAACGGTAACGCTGGGAAATGCATGACGGCTCGTCTCGACACGACCGGTGGAAGAGCTATAAATGGGACCCTTGTGCAAATGTACGTCCATGGGCTTTGCTGTCACAGTGACCAAAAGATGTTCTGACCTTCTGACCTTCTTTACTCAGCTCTGACTGTGACGACTCGCCAAGTCAAAGCTGGTCGCTTACCCCCGGAAGTACGAGTGTACGACTGGCAGGAACACAGTTCTGTCTTGATGCTGGATCCAGTACGTTCAGGCTTGGCGTTCTGGAGACAAACTGACTGGCTAACGCTGCTATGATAGTCCCCGAAGACTATACTCCTCTCAAAGTCTGGCTGTGCATCGAGAACCTTCCTGCTCAGGGTTGGATTTACACCCCTCAAAGTCAACTCATCCTCCAATCCGCAGGTATGTTTCCGTGGTGACTTTATCTCTGCGATAGTGTTTAGAATCTCTTTTAGGGCTGTGCACTGACCTGGCAAATGGCGAAATTTGGAACGGAAATTCAGTTAGGACGCGACCATGTACTACAACGGGTAGGCAAATCTGGACTATTTCATAGGACGGGGGCTACGATACGGACTTTCCTCTATATCGTGTTTTATCCGCTTGCCCGGGTTGGACAATGAATATCATGCATATTACTGTCAGGAAAGGCGAATGACTAATGACTGAGGAAGAGAGAAATTTGTGCCCATTTGAAAGCAAACGCGTATGCATGACAACCCGGTCATCCTTGACTTTGTAATCTGCAAGCAAGTCTTCTCTCAGTGGCATCGCACCGAGAAACTTGGGAACCATGTCAACATAAAAACCGTTGGAACGGGATTAAGCGACATCAGATACTCTGCTACACAAATACTTGTAAACATGATTCTGCCTGATATATCGCGGCTTGATGTACACGCTCTACTATTATATTCATCCAGCACACACTACACCCATTCAAAACTGGTCGGTCTCTTCTACGCACCTCACTCCCTAATGTATAACGACGAGCTCCCTCCGGAACTTGTGCGGCAGGTCGCCCGCCATCTGAAGGACGATAGGCGCTCATTACAAACTGCCTCCCTGATCTCCTCAACATTTCGTGGCCCTTTCCAGGAGATTCTCTTCGAGGAACTCCAGCTCGAATGCCCCGATAGTACAAGACCCAAATCGTATCATCCTGGTCCCCTACTTCTCTCAATCATCGAGCAATCGCCCTTTCTCGCCAAGTACGTCAAAGCCATCTCGATCAAGGACAATGTTCCGGGTTATAGTTGCCGCGCGCCAGGGTGGTTCGGCAAGGACAAAGTACTTCCCTGTGTGCTCAGAGAGATCCTGTCGTTTGGCAGGATCAAAAAATTCGAGCTGGCTGTCGGCCCACCGTCCTTTTTGGTCCAACCAAAGTTGTGGAACGAGCTGTCTGATTTGCATGTGGAAGTACTATTGAAGATGTGCCAGTCCCCTTCGCTCACTACATTGACTTTAATAAGGGTCCCAATAGAACTCTCCTATTTATGTCCCCCATCGTTGAAGCATCTCGCTGTCAAGGAGACATTCGAGATGGACAGCGCACTGCCGCCGGATTCAAGCACATCTGAACCTCGCGGAGAAACCAGAATACAGGAACTTCATATCTGCCCTGTAACTGACATTTCCAAAAAGTTCGACATCAGTCACCTGCAGTCACTGAAGGCCGCGCTCTACCTGGATTGCCCCGCTGAAGTTGTGGTCCTCTGTAGGCTGCTGAAACGTTGTGGATCCAGCCTGCGCACCTTGTCTGTGGCGGATGATCGCCCATCGATATTCGGTTAGTACATGTACATTGCATTTTATCCGCAACTTGCAAGGCAAATCTTCTAACTAAAGTGCTTGACGTCAAAAGATCAACGGTGGTGGGAAGACTCTAGCATACAACTCAGTCTTTCGATGCTAGACCGACTCGAAGAGATAACGTTCCAGTTCAAAATTTTGCTTAATACTCAAACAACTGCGGACCCAATGTCGGCCTCCTTTAGAGTGCTGGAAACACTTCCGTCCTCGAACTCGCTTCGGCGGCTACGCCTCGTTCTCCAATTTAACTGGCGCCACTATGTAGTTGGTTTGGATGGTGTGGAGTATCCGAACGAAACCTGGAGGAAGCAGCTCGGCGTGTCTTTACGAGAGCGGATGGAGAACCTGGAATGTGTTCATATCGAGTTCACGAGGGACCCTGATGATCATGGAAAAATTCTGGTGCGTAGGGCGCAGTCCATGCAACGCCAAATGGAGGCCTTTTTCCTGAGCTTGGAGGGGGTTCGTAGTGGGTGGATCACATGGAAATTCTCTGCTTAGACACGGACATGGTCGACATCGACGATGTCCTTTGGCACAATCAATGTGTGTGTAGTAGTAGCTTGAATGTCTCGTCGTCGCGCAGTGCGTTCTTGTTCTGTTCGTGATCAGTGTGTGTGTGTGTGTGTGTGTGTGTGTGTGTGTGTGTGTAGAGTCCAAAGTACAGAAAACAGTAGCTTTGATATCTGTGAGGTGCCCCGCGCATCTCGGCCTCAATTTGTTATTTATCTTTATCTACAAGTTCAAGTTTGACCCATATTACTAACGATTCGGCGTTTGGATCCAGTGTCGGAACAGGTGGAAAGAATCTTGCATTTGCTCGTATTTTACGGTTAACCTCTTCGACCCTGGCATCCAGTATCTGCTTCTCTCGGTTTTATTACAACGTCAATACATCAAGCTTGGGAAGAATGGGCTAGAAAGGGTCTTTGAAAAGGATTAGTATATAAATCGAGAATTGCTAGAAGCAAATACTTGTACATAAACATCGATATCTTGACAAAATCGCCCAAGATATATAGCCCAAAGGTCACCGCGAGTTGACGTGGACCCTTCATTCATTCAGCACACACTACAGCTACTCATATCTGGCTTCCTCTACACGCCTCACTCCCAAATGTATAATGCCGAGCTCCCTCCGGAGCTTGCACGGCTGGTCGCCCACCGTCTGAAAGACGATAAGCGCTCACTACAAAATGCCTCCCTGATCTCCTCAACATTTCGCGGCCCTTGCCAGGAGGTTCTCTTCGAGGAGCTCCAGCTCGAATGCCCCAATCGTTTAAGACCCACATCATATCATCCTGGTCCCCCACTTCTCTCAATCATCGAGCAATCGCCCTTTCTCGCGAAGTACGTCAACGCCATCTCGATCAAGGACGATTTCTGGGAGTACTCGGGTGCTTCCTGGCGTCCAGGATGGTTCAGCAAGGACGAAGTACTTCCATGTGCCCTCAAGAAGATCCTGTCCTGTGGCAAAATCAAAAGATTCGAGCTAGCAGTAGGCCCACCGTACTCTTTGGCCCAACCAGAATGGTGGTGCGAGCTGCCTGCTTTGCATGTGGAGGTACTATCGGAAATGTGCCGGTCCCCCTACCTCACTGAATTGACTTTGAATGGGAGCCCAATAGAGCTCTCATATCTGTGTCCCCCGTTGCTGAAACGTCTCGCTGTCAGGGAGACATTCGAGATGAATAGCATACTGCCCCCGGATTCAAGCACATCTGAAGTCCAAGGAGAAACCAAAATACAGGAACTTCATATCTGCCCTGTAACTGACATTTCCAAAAAGTTCGACATCAGTCACCTGCAGACACTGAAGGCCGGACTCTATTTGGATATCCGTCGTGAGGTTAAGAACCTCCATAGGTTGCTAGAACAGTGTGGATCCAGCCTGCGCACTTTGTCTGTGGCGGATGATCGCCCAGGGTTACACGGTTAGTGGTACAGAACGTTTCATCTGCAAGAGAAATTCTAGCTAAAGCATCGATATTCCTTCAAAAGGTCGACGGTGGTGGGAACTTGGCGGCTGTATACAACAACTCAGTCTTTCGATGCAAGACCGACTCGAAGAGATCGCGTTCGATGTCAGAGTTATGCTCAATCACTCAATCGGGGACCCCGTGGCGGCCTTCTTAAGAGTATTGGAAACACTTCCGCCCTCGAACTCGCTTCAGTGGATACACCTCGTTCTCCGGTTCGACTGGAAGTACCAGATGAATGACTTGGATGGTACTACACAGTTCCCGAACGAAGGTTGGAGGCAGCTCAACGTGTCCTTACGAGAGCGGATGGAGAAACTGCAATGTTTTCATATCGAGTTCAAGAACGACCCTGATATTCGTGAGTTTATCCGAGTCCGTGGCAGGGCTGAATCCATGCAACGCCGGATGGAGGCCTTTTTCCTGAGCTTAGAGGGGGTTCGTAGTGGGTGGATCACATGGAAGTTCACTCTGTAGCTCGGTTAATGTCGGTTAATGTTCGTGATAACTTTGCCTTCTCGACATGTGCTCTCTTGTTTTAAATCGTATACGTAGCTCTGTGGGTGTTTAATTATGCCCAAGCTCTCTGAATCTACAAATGATGGCCTGCCCAATGCAGCGCCAGGCTTTCCAGCCATCGCCTCAGTTCGTGACATCTTTCCGGCATTTGAAGGGATCCAGCCAGTGAACCAGAAAGAGTCATGCTTGTATTTTACCTCCTCGAGCCAGCAGCATCCGAGATCTAGGTTTCAGATCACAATAACAATGTCTCGAAAAGATAAGAACAAAACTCTAGAAGAACTACACTCGCGATTTGCACCCGTGCAATAATCGTAATCGAAGATCTGTCCCCTTCCGTCCCACACTTGGCACAGTTAGGTATAGGGGTGCCTAGGACGCCCAGCACCAATAACAGCAGTAACTCCATAGGTTCATAGGATTGTACTGAGTGTCCAATACATGAATTGAAGAAATATTTAGTCCAGGTACGCTACCTTACGCTACTAAAGTCTTTTAGATAACAAATAGATAGAGAAGATAAGTTGTTTGAAACGTCGTAAACCTCGCGGCCGTTCATCCAATAACCGGTTAGATGTTGATATTTTGTTTACAGCTTACTCGCAAACGCGACAATGCTCCGTTGACCAGAGGATCCAACGCCACCCAGTGTCTCCCTCCGTTCCCTCTCAGCCAAGGTAACAGCCCACCCAACGGCACCCTCGATGAGCTTGTCGATTTCGCTCTTCGTGTTCCCTGCGTGCAGACATACCCGGACACGGTCCTTGCCTTTAGGAACTGTAGGCCAGGTGATAGGCCGCGCATTCATGTCGAGGCTGCGCAAATGAGCGGAGAGTGGCCGGGGGTGGTTGGTGAGCAGAGGAATAATCGGAGAAGGCGGGATCGAAGCCGAAGATGCAGGTGCAGGTGCAGCGGAGGAATCAGGAGGTGAAGGCGAGAGTGCAGGGAGCTGGATGCGAAGCTCTTGGGGTAGAGAAAGAAGCTTTGGTGGAATCTGAAGAACTGTTAACCTCTGCTGGAGGGTCGAGGTGAAGTAGGTTGAGAGGTCTTGCAATTTTGCAGATAGCTGGCCTGCTGTGCCATCGGTTAGCAAGTCGAACGACGCGTCTGCGGCGATGATGTTAGAGTAGCTCAGGGAGGTCGTGTAGATGAGGGGCCGTGCGTAATTGAGGAGGTAATCACGAACTAGCTCGTTGGTGAGCACAACAGCTGGTATGAACATAAACGTATATAGCGAAGGAGTCGAACAGAGAGTTGGGATACGTACCTCCAGTAGCACCCAAAGCTTTCCCGAACGTTACTAGCCGTGCTAGTACTCGATGTTCCAAACCTAGCTGCGAAACGCGTCCACGTCCCTGAGGGCCGTATATCCCAGTAGAATGGGCTTCATCTACCACAAGATATGCGTTCCCTGCGGGAAATAGTTGGTCCAAGCTGTCGCATATCTCAGTGAGTGGTGAAAATGTGCCATCCATGCTGTATAGGCTCTCCACAGCGACAAAGACGCTGAAAGTCTCTGTTGCAGGCTTTTGGTTTTCCATCTGTCGCTTCAAGTCCACCAACACTCTTCTCAGATCCTCCACCGAGTTGTGCCTGAACGCGATCCTCCTGTCGTTTGACACCCTACTCCCCCTCATCCCATCGTGCACGGACGCATGGATATACTCGTCATATACAATCGCGTCACCCGTTTGCGGTATACATCCAAAGAACCCTACGTTTGCGTCGAATCCCGAGTTGAAGAGCAGCGCGATGGGTGATTTGAAAAAGTCTGCTAGCCGTTTCTCCAGTGCAGCGTGCGCCTGCCCGTTCACCAACAGTCGACTCCCTCCCGAGCCCAAGATATCTGGCGCATCTCCGAGTTTTTGCAGGAATTTATCGCGAAGGATGCGTGATTGTGTGAGGGAAAGGTAGTCGTTGGAGGTAAAGTCGATAAGGTTTTCCGAGCTGTTTGGGTTTGCTTTTGATGATATTGGATCGGGTAGTCTGCGTCTGATCAAGCGCTCTTCGCGAGATTGGAGCGCTTTCTGTAGCTTCGACTGAAGTGTTGGATGCATGTAATTTATGCTAGACAAGAGGATGGTGGTGGAAGAAATCACAGAGAGATTTTTAGATTCAGAATGCGGGGAATTTTGGCTGGGCATTCGGATGAACTCGACATGTCGGCAGAGGAGGTCCGACGTCGCATCCTATACGCCACCGAACTCAAGATGTGCTTTTCAAAGGATGGGTTGTATTCAGGAGGTAGCATACTATAAGGTGGCTCATAGATAGCCAGTTGAGGAAGGCGAAACCCTACGGTAAAAACTGGGGGTGCAGGCGTTAAGACCATTCCATTTGGACGACCCAAGGATGGTGGTCCTATAACTGAACAGGTACCATATCGAAAAGACACAAGGAAGGTGAGTACTGGACAGCAGGTCCCATAAGATTGATTTTCCAGGGATTCACAGATATTTGCACCCTTTTCCTGGACGACGGCGGGGTCGGTCATCCATTTTGCACCCCATTTTTGGAATTGGGGAAGGTTACAAATGAAAGCGACATTCTGCGATTTCGGATGTGCTAATCTTGCAGTGCCTGGATCTCCAGTGTGCTCTTCTCAAGGAAAGTGTCGTATGAGTCTTGGTATCCAGCTATCTGACAATTAGAGAAAATCCTGGCATATACAGAGAAATTTGTGAACGAACATGGAGTCTTGGCCAATGCCCTGTATCGCGCAACGACTACGCGATTGTGTTGAATCGCAGAAAGCTGTGCGTGTTTTATAGTCCCTATTGACGGAAGGTGTTATCAGCACTACGCCACAATAACTCAGAGAACTGAACGGTCGCACCAGAGAGGTGTACAACATTGGGAATGTACCTCGTCCCGTCAATTGTGGTGATCATGGCCAATCCAGCCCATGCAATCTTATGGTGATCCCTCGAGACGCGAATAATAGCCGTGTTCGTCGTCGGCGAGTAATATTTGACTATGTAAAGAAAAGACGGAAAGCGTTCAGGCACGTTTTATTAGGCTTAAACAAGGAAGACTTACCTGTCAAAGACGACGCAACGGCACCCCAGCCCGTGTCTCCAAAGTTAGTCAAAATGCTCTGACGAAGAGCTCCCCAGATAAGCTTTCCATCGAGGTTACTCGTCACTGCAGTCGTTATGGAAGACTGGGCCTGAGAAATCGGTATAAACTCGACGAGCAGCCATCGATTCTAGGAAACTAGTCGAATCAGTTCTTCAGGATGTAATTGGTCGAGATAGCGACATAACGCCTACCTTGAACCGGACCATTGTAACTCCTACTCTCGAGCTTGAAACGAGACTTTAAATGGCGGCCAACGTCATGGTCAAGAACAAGGAGCAACGAGAGTCGAACGTAAGAGCAACCATTAATTTCTGAAATTAATTAATATGCGGGGATAAAGGGTTGACGCGTTTGTTCGGCCGTTGCTAACCCTAATTAAATCTTGGATTCTCTCATCACTCTACGCACTAGGCACAGACCAACACAACGAGCGCAACGTTCCTCTAGTCGTCGTTCTCGCCGGCGAGCAACGTCCATATACCCCTACATACCTTACGACGCACGAGCACCAGGCCTACGACCCCACTGACCATCTGCATACCCTTGGACGCTGGCAACATACCCATCCAAACACTCAGGTCCTGGCCCAACCCAGAACGAAACTGACATTGCCTCGTTCAACATCGGTTTCTCGAGGTCTAGGTTGACGTTGACTTTGAATTTGACACGACGACAGAGAGCTTAACCACCTCTTGACTGCTTGGTACTTTACTTCATACTTCGCTAAACTGCGAAATGGCACCGGCATTCAAGCTCATGAAAGCGTCCAAGTCCTGGTCGGACGAGTCAGCGTCTGACATTAACGTGCGCGTAGGCCCCGGGACAGAGCAAAGGGACCATGAGGACCACCACCACCACCACCAGCCGGGGGAACCGAGGAAGCCCAAGGGCGGGGGACTGTTCTCGTTCTTCAAAAGCAACAGCAAGGATCCCGAAAGGGAACAAATGAGAGAAATGGAGCGCCAGGAGAAGGAACGAATGAAGATGGAGAGAGAGCGCGAGAAGAGGGAGAGAAAGGAGCAGAAGGAACGAGAGAGGATGGAGAAGAGGGGCAAGAAAGGCAAGAAGGGTGACAAGGAGAAGGATATGATGATGTCGGAGGGCGGGCAACCGGGATATACTATCAAGGACTGCCATAAAGTCTTGATGCATGTCCTGACCCTCGTCGAGGACTACCACATGCAGATGAATCCTGACGCTGCAGAACACTTCCACAGGAAGGTTGACGAGTGCGTATTGGATCAGTTCACAATCGTTTGACTGAGCCTTAATTCTTGCGACAGGTACATGCGCCATCCTCAGGTTAGGAGCACGTTCAACAGGAAGAAGAGGGTGGACACGGAGTTTTACAAGGAATGTCAGGCTTTGCAACACGAACTTGAAGTGCGTATACGTTAACAAGCCCATTTTATACTCTAACCCCACTCCAGAAACTTTTGGGCATCCGCAATCCAGCAGACGAACATCCGCACGAGACCAATGAGCCAAAACACGCTCGTTCACGTTCCCACTCACCCGCACCACTCCCTGTCCCGTTTCGCGGCCCACTCGGCCCAGATTATGGTGCATCACCCAGAGTGTCCTTCACAGATCAACAACAACAACCCCAACCACCACCACCGCCCAGTGGAGATCTCAAAAAATCCGCGAGCAAAGTCAGCAAAGGGAGCAAGAAAGGCAAAGGCCCTTCGGCATCAGAGGTCCAACTCGCCCAGGCACAGCAACAGGCGAAAGCACAAGCGGCCCTAGCCCAGCAGCAGAAACAAACGCAGGACCCCAACCTCAAGCGACACGAGTCGTTGGCCAAGCATTCTTCAACTCAGTCCAAACCCTTGAACAAGCCTGTTGATCAAAACGGGAATGTGCCGTTGGTGAGTTGCAATATTCTACTCGTAATATGATGTTTGTATATGGCGTGTTGCGTATTTTGCGTCACTGGCTGCGGTTGTGGTGCTAGAAACGTGTTTGCTCAATGATGTTCTCCAGGACCCAGAAACTGGGCGGCCCTACAAAGATCGAAGGGACAAGGACGACCGGTATAGGGACGATCGGTATAGAGACGACCGGTATAGGGAAAGGGAGGACTACGACCCTGATTACGACTACAGGCGGTCTCGGCGGCACTACGACGATCGTGTAAGGGTGATTTATCTGCTTGATTTACCATCCCGCTGACATTCTCGTTCCCGTTTCAGTACTACAGGGGCACAGACAACGAACGCGAAGAATACGACCGGGAGTACGATCGGGAGCGACGGAGGAGACATGAAAAGTACTATTCTGACCCAAGGGCCTACGACGACGAGCGGCATCGATATCGCGAGAGGGATCGCGACTATGACAGGGACAGAGACAGAGATCGGGACAGAGACAGGGAGTATAGGGAAAGAGATCCCGAACGGCACCGCTCTGATCGCAAGAAAGGACGGTCACCGTCCCCGTCTGCAGGGGGGCCATCCGTGAATGGTGCTGGCGGTGGCGCAGCACGCCCACCTGCGGGTGGGAAGCGGGAAGGCTCGCCACACAGGACTGTGCTGGACAACCCGTCGTTGGCAGAGGTGCCTCCTGGAAGAATGGGTATCCCTGTGATACCGACTGTGATGGACTTTAATGATGACAGAATGCATCGAAGGCCTGATGACGATGAGAGGGAGAGGAGAGAGAGGAAAGAGCGTAGAAGACGGGAGAGAGAGAAGGAGAAAGAGAGAGAGTATAGGGAGAAGGATCGGTATCGCGACAGGGAACGAGACAGAGACAAAGATGGTGTCCCGGCTGAAGGTGCTGAGGATGCAGAGAAGGAACGACCCAGAGACAAAGACAGGGACAGGGAAAGAGAGAAGGAGAGGGAGAGGAGGAGGGAGTACAGAGATTATGATGATGATGACCGACATAGGTCATCCAGAAGACATAAGGACAGGGACCATAGGGATAGAGATAGAGAAAGGGGCGATGACAAGTACTACAGTTACCGGAGGCAGGAACGAGGACCGTCGCCTGACGCGGAAACAAGATTCCATGAAGTATTCTCGCCGCCTGAGGGTGCACCGCCTTCATTGCCGAGGCCACCTAGGTCGGTTGTGGAGGGATGAGGTGTGGATGGATGATATTGTCGAACCCGACCTTCGACTTTCTTTGGGTTCTTCGACACAACAAAGCTTTTTGCTTTACAACTATTCACGATACGACCACTCACGTTTGATGATTGCTTGGCTATCGCCTACTACGATATCTATTACGACCTGCTTTGTTATTTACTCGCTGCGCTAAAAGTACGGATGTAACCTATAAACTGACGCAAGCACAAGTCTACTTATCTATCACTGATAACCTGTCGCTGTCATTCCTATGTATACCGTTTCTGTATTTTATCTATGTAATACCTGTTCTGCAATTTATCTCCCACTAGAACTTTCCTCAATCGAGAACGGACACCCCGTCCCTCGTTAGGGAAACCGCCCTACCTCTTCCTTCGCAATTAAGAACGTGGCTCGAAAGAGTCGCAAGTATGGTCTAAACGGAGTCTCAAGCTGCGGGCGTGGATCGGGGAGGCGACATCGAGCGTGGAGTTTTGGCGCGAACTGTACGAGATGTCCGACTATGATCGTGGCACAAATCGTTTCCATTCTTTCCGAGTCGTATACTTTGGGCTGATTCATCTCGGGTGAGTTGGTCGAGAATAGTTATGGATGGATGACAGTTGGGTTCAATCTTGCTGTCTGGAACTGCGAACTTATGACATGGCGAATGCGGGCCCCTGGGCGCCTGAGGCTGCTAAACTCCGCGACGAGAAGTAGCTTCGTGATGAAATCCATGGGCTTTGGTGTTAATCATGAAATCTTCGTTGCGGCCTCCGAGGGCCAACGTTCTGTAGTAATTCGATGAGAATAGAGAGGCTCGGCTCTGCAGCCTCTGCTACAGTGACCCCGCGCGGGCGGCTGAAGAAGATACGAGCCTGGAATTCGCTGATCACCGCGACGCGATCTCTGGGTAAGGGTAAGAGAATGCAGAATATCTATTAAATGCAGTCAAATGGTGAGTAGAGGTTTGACAGGGTATTGATTGCATACTTACTACTCCAAAATCGTCATCTTCTGGCTGTACGGAAGTTGCCACACCCCAAGGTCATTACCCCAGTCGTAACCATTACCAGATCCCGCGAACTCGATTAAGCGACGATTATATTCGCTTCAACTTGCATGACGTATGATTAATCTCCGCCATTGACCTCGGAAGAGCGCAGTGTGGTGACAGACGGTGGAAATGCCCCTGCTTTGCCGGGGTATTCGCATTGCCAAACGACGAGACTGTCTTGCAATCAGGGCAGACAATTCAGGGTAGACTATCATGCGGATAGTAACTTCTAGTCACCAGGTTAAAGGTGATCGATTCGCCAATGCGAGTGACGGACAGGATATAGTTCTGAACGCTTCCGGGAGAGTACATGCTATCTCAATGTGGAAAGTACTAGCGTACTGGTGAGGCTCTGTGTGGGCCTGCGGCCTGAAGAGAAATTGTGAATAACGTGGTGGCAAAATAGCTCCAGAACATCTCTCTAAGTTAAGTCGGCTGATCCACTGGATATTCGATCCTCGCGCGACGCGAAGTATAATAAAATTAAATATCTCACAATTGCCCTCAGCTCAAAAGCAAGTCTCACTGAGGGATATATCCGGGGCAAGCACATGGAAAGCAGTCCTGTATCTTTATTGTTTCGCAATCAGTACGTCTTCCATCATAATAAGCGCCCGTTCAGTGCAAACGCCCTCGTTGCCAGCCTACAGACAATATATCTGCATGCTTCGCTCTACTATACACATATAAAGCTGCGCTAGCACCATCCGGTCCGAGGATTTACAGGCGAGGCCAGACAGATAAAGTGACAAGCGGCGGAGTTTCCTCCGTACATACAATAGGCGAAGTAGTGTCTTGAAAGGGCAAAATGTGTCAAGACTATGGATCCAGGCTATATTGGGGGCTAGACACATTTAGAAAACATTTCACTTGTCAATCCGCCTGTCACGTTCTGATCATATGGGCAAGAGTTTTGCCATATCTGTGCCATTATTTCACCTCCCATACAGCCTAAAGGGTCACGTAAATCCCAGAACGCTATGTAACCCCTCGAGAACCTAGCTGCAAACGGTGGCCTCGCTCTGATCTCGCTTGAACCAAGCTATAACGCACTGCTGAGAATACAGAGCCAAGAATTGGCAAGCGGCTTATCTATAGCGGCTGCGTCAAACGCTACCACCATATCCTCTCCTGATATAGGGCCCCTCCTTTCGCCCAGAGGCTTCCATTTGATTGACGCCGGTTATCTATTTTGAGCCGCGAGCGCCCAGCACCAATGTGCCCAGTTCGCAAGCGGTACACTATGTCGCTATGGTAAAGTAGAGCGCTAAAACGTAGTGCACTTTCCGACGACTTTAACTTGCTGTTAATAGCGGCTTGACTGCCACGTTTGAGCCCTCGTCACTCGGAGTCTTGCAATTGTAAAGCGAGTCAGTTACTGTGAAGCGAACTCAGCCAAAGCTGCGAGGAAAAGGTTCCCCTATGATGACGTCGATCTTCGAAGTAACGTTCAAGCATTGCAAAAGTAACATTGCTGAGAGTCGAGACTGAGCTCTCCGGGTGGCGACATGAAATAGTCTGTCTCCCTTCCAAGGGCTTAGTGGTTGTGCAGGCGCTGGAAACTTCACTGAGCAGCACTATAATTCCAACGAGGCATCATGAGGGCGCTGGCTACTGCGGATGCGTTGTTGTGTGCAAATCCTCATGTGTGTATAGATATGGATGTAGGTATTATGTACATTGCATGGTTATGGTTACATGAGATGATTGTATGTAGCAGTAAGATCGTCACCATCGTAAAGTTGCGTAAATCGGATCGGATGTGGGAGTGATTTAAAGGACGAGATATTGAAAGAGGGTCGCATAGAGATAACCTAGCTGGAAATGTAAATGGTATAGTGGTATGTGAGGTCTAGGTGTTGAATATATGTACATGACAAACTGGCCGTGAAAATATTCTTAATCCAAAAGTGTGGGAAGCGTGTGATGTCGTTACAGGACGGTGAAACCATGAGACCAGCAGAGGCTGCCCGGTGCGTAGCGCCGTGGCGAGTCACACTGAGAGTTGTTTCCTAATGTTGCCGAGGATGGGATTTGTCGCCTATTGCTTCTGGTAGGTGTGCTCAAGTTCCTAAATATCAACGTCATCAGCACATGCCGTAAGAGTAGTTGAAGAGGAGCACATACTACTTACATCGTTCACCATTACCATTGCGTGCTGCACGAATCCCTGAGAGACATCCGTGCCCCTCGCTCTCTCCCTGAGCAGGCCCCATTCAACCCACCAATCATCAGCCTCATCCTCCGCATCGTACCCGAACAGGTCCTTGATTTCGGCCCACTGCGGCAGCTCATCTTCAGTCTTATCGAGCGACTCCAGGACGCCAACACCAGCATCTCGCTTCAGCCTGAAACTCGCGTCACGGCCCTCCTGGTAGTCCCCCGGTGGTAAAGTCATGAAACCCACATCGCCAAGCTCTTTTGTCAGAACACCGTCGCATCGTGGCTTGCGCAAATCTTGGAACGCGTATAGGAAGGACTCGATTTGGTCTTCGGTTCTGAGGTGTGAAAAGAGCTTGGCAAGCACGGCGCCATCTTCGACCGTCATCGCCGCCTCTTGGATGCAACCAGGCTAGAGAGCTGTCAGACTAACACTTCACATATTCGGTGGTTATACGCAACTGGCAAAGGGTGAACGGCCTCGCCGATCAGAACTAGTCGCCCAGAATCATGGACCCAGTCCTCAGGCTCTGGGTAGCGTGAAACGGGAACACATGCTGGTGCCGCGGCGGCTTTGGCAATTTTTTGAACTCTGGGAGAAGCCCACGAAATCGGACGTCAAACTGGAGCCGACTACCGGGGTACAAAGAGCGTTCACACCTTGGCTCAGCGTCCATCAAAATCTTTTGCAGACCAGCTAACGGCGCCTTGTCCTCCCATGTTGCCTCATTCCCATCTACAGGACAATACACCATGATGGCAAACTCTTCGCTGCCACCCTAGATACAGAAAAGGGCAAGTGGTCAAAACTCGCGACCCGGTCGGAATTTGATCCGCATACGACTTACCACAGGGTATGCAAGCACGCTTTTACCGTTTCCGAACCATGAAAACATCATTTTCTGCGGTAAGATGGCATATGATCATCAGTATTCCAAAAAACGCCGACCTAACAAGATAAAAGAAATTATGCTTACAGTTCTTTCGCTCCCTTGTCTGTCGAAAGCGGGGTCATCCAGAATGACATGGCTTGGGACAACCGTACTATCGCGTGCAGGAAAGCCAAGTAAGCCAAACGAAGACAAGGTCAGGGGGGCTTGACTCACCTGTACAGGTTGTTTCGATGTTCAGGCACTTCGTCCTCTTCGACCATGAGCATCCGACACACGCCATTGACGCCGTCCGCACCAACAATAACATCGGCGCGGATTATTTCTCCGGTGGATAAAGTAACCTGTCTGTTCTCTGGGTCGACTTCAGTCACTGCTGCCCCGAGTCGCACTTTGGCACCACAGTCGAGAGCGGTGTCGTAAAGCAGTTTTCTGAGATCTGAGTGCTGTTTTTACGTGCCAAAAGTTAGAACGTGCTGTGGTGCATCGAAGCATTGAGCACAACGTACATGCGAGAATATGAACTCTCCACGGGTTTCTTTGATGACCTCTTCGTCCCATGTATGATATCCCAGCTTTTCACCAGTCTCCACTGCGTCATGTGTCAGACGACATGGAAGTATGTCAGAAATTGAGGTTGAGTCGGACTCACGGACAAGAAAGTCGATTCCCTTCGAGTTCATCCCAATCCTCTTGACATCTTGTTCGAGGCCCCAATGGAACAGGATCTTGGACAGGTTGGGTGCTAGTCGGCAACCTCCTATTGCCTAGAGTGAAAGGACCTGTTGTCAAGCAGACGACGCGATGTCTAGACTGAGGAATGCTGACCTGGTTGATATTTGAGTGTTTCTCGAGGACCGTCACTCGATGCCCCACCCTGCGGAGAGCCACCGCACATGCTAGCCCCGATATTCCACCCCCAACGATTACAAACTCAATGGCCAAGGCTGCTGTCGTCTTCGACGGCGTGACTTTTGGGGTCTGATCGCGCGTCAAGGATGATCAGAAATTGAACAGCTGCAAAGAAATAGGCGTACGCACATAAGTCATGTTAGTAAAAGCCTCTGTCGAGAGAGGAAAAAAGAAAAGAAATGTGGGTGGATGAAAGGGTATCACTGGATCAAGAGCAATCCGCTCAGGAATTTTTAACGTGTTCCAGGCATGGCAGACCCGTCACGGCCAAGTCGGAGTTGGTAGGCTCTCAGGGAATTATCGAATGGAAATAAAGCACCCTAGATCTCGCGACGTGACTGTTGCCTTACTTACGACTTACCGAAAAGATAAATGGAAGCTTGTTTGGAACAAGTTTTCGTACCTCACGCGGAGCGGAGATCGCACTAGAATCTATCCCAAATGGATATGTTCAGGCATCACAAACATTTCTGCCTCTGATTCTGAACGAGTCCCTATTAGTAAAGCTTCATGTGTTACGTAGCATCCATACCTGACCATGTGGTCTGCAGTGGAACGGCAGGCGCTGCGAATAACCCAATCCTCAGTCCATTCCGCAAACTCAGAAGACAAACAGCCAGTGACAGAAAAAGAACATCTGGTGCTCTGGTGCGATTTGCGTAGAAGAAGCTGTTAGCGCCAAGAACCCTCAAGAACCACGCTTTGCAAACGGAATAATCGGAAAGATCGTGGGTAAGGACCCGGGAACTTGAACTTCTGATTTGCGAATTCTATAGTACCGAAACTGGCAAGGCTCAAACGACGTAAATGAGCGCATTAGAGAGAGAATTGGTTCTATAATTCATACATTAAATTATTAATCCTAATAATAAACACGATCGTCTTCTACAAGTGGTGTCCTCAGTTATATCTCCAGACCACTCCATCCTTGAGATTAACTGGGATAGCGGAAGCATCCAGGTAATCAGCATCTACGATAGATTCCGTGCCGCAGCTCTTCTTCCCTAAATGACAAAAATGCATTCAAATAATGCCGAAGACGTTATCAGAGCACATACCGATACTCAAACATGATTTGAACGGTTACGAATATACAAAAGCAAGAGAACAGCAAGAACGCGACACCTTTGATTTGCCGGGGTTGTAGTCAGAGTCGTTTACTCGGCGGTGAATAGAGTAAATATTGCTCACCAACTGCTGTTCCGAAAAGCTGCGACAGCAAGAAATTAATTCCATCGGCCCCAACCACGAAACCGACGAGATTCGCGGCCATCAACATAAGGATGTTAAAGACTGCGCCAACAGCACAAACATGGCGGTACCAGGATTTCTTTCCGAACTGTAAATACAATGATACACGTGAAGCAGAGGATTAAATTTTGATGTCGGTGGGGGAGATAATGAAGAAACCCATACCTTGGACTTCGGAAGTAAATGTGCGGCGAGCAATTCCGGAATGATGAATACACTGATCAGCCATCCCCAGGCGAGTAACCGGAATTGGAGGTCGTGCCATAGTGCGACGAAGGAGAAGACAAGTAGAGTGTTGAAGATTACATTCTTGGATCCACCTAGGGGTACATAGATGTACCTGTCGCAAGCAGTCAGAAACAGCAACATCGAACCCCACGAAATAACGAGATGTTCTTACCGGATCAGCCAAAGGTTGTAGCTGCGATGCCAACTCCTCCAGAAGCCCGAGACGGAATAGTTATTTGCCATACAGCGAATCATGTTTTCTGGAGCCAGAATACCATCCATCATCGCCCACAGACGGAAAAAGCGCCACGGAATCAGAAGCTGTAGGTAAAGATTGGTATCAGGCCTTGTGCAAAGTGACGACAGAGAATGGAAGGACTAACCTTAAGCCAAACCACAATCAGATTCCAGAAACCGACCATGCTGATTTGTGCAGGGGTAGCTCCTTGCCATGCCTTCTCTTCTTTAATGGCAACAACGTACATGAAGTGCAAGATGAACTCCATCGTGAGGAAGCATATTATGAAGCGGAAGAGATACTTCAATGTTGAACCAGGCTGGAACTTTATTGGACGACGATGCTATCAAAAGGAATTAGTGAAACCCAATTGAAGGAAAAAACGCCACAGCCGTACCTGCCACATAAAATCATTAAATGTCATAATAGGGCCCGCAATGTATAGGGGTGGGTAAAGGGCGTAGGCGAGATAGTTTAAGAATGAATAGAGTGCGTATGGGTGTGAGATGTCTTGCCGCTGCTTTTCATTCGGGTATGCTTCATCGCTAGGCTGTAGATGCGTTAGCGGTCCGGTGACCTTCGCAAAGCCAATTGTGCCGTAGGCTACCATACCTGAGCACGCTCTTTATGTTGTAGAGCCCAATAATAGTCCGTGTTGAAGGAAACAAGCCGAAGCATGGTGATATTGAAGATAATATGCCATCTAGGGTATATGCCAGGATAGGAATCCTGAATGGGATAGGGATAATAAGCCCTCCGTATATTACAGCCATACGCGGAACTCACCAAGAATCGAAGTGAGGGTAGAATAGAGCCGAAGCTATACCCATGATACAATTCACTGCTGAACAACACAATTCCACAGAATATCCACGTTAATATCGGTCCCAATTTCGAACTTCCGGAATGCTTCGCGATGAGAAAGTTAATCGACAATATGCCGAGAAGCTTCAGTGTGCTTGTTCCGTGGAGGGCGATGATTGCAAGGATTGAGAAAGCAACGTTGTAGGGGATTAGGGGCATGAATCCATTTGTGGTGGCTCCCCGAATGCGCTTCAGTCCAGCCTTGAAGCCCATCATCAACAGAGACGCGAGGGCAAGCGGTATTAGGTTGCCTCTGAAAGATCGATACTGAATATCAGAGTTGTCCTGGGATTAACGCGGTGTCAGAAATCGCAGCGGGTCATTTTGGCCAGAACGCGCACAAATTTCCGCCCAAACATCCACCCATCCCTCAATCTATGGGCGTAATGGCCGTAATTGGGATGTGAGCCTAGTAGTAAGTCGTTCAATACGCGTCAGACGATTAGAAGCAGTCGAATTGACTGACTTGAACTCAACGCAATGGGTATCCAAATCATCACTGGTAGGACTGTGCCCACCACAAAGTAGTAAAACTTGAACTCGAGTGTTGACCATCTCGAAGGTACCGGTACATCCTTGTTGGACGATGTCAGTGGTTTCTCGCCCGACGGTACGTCTACCGTCAAGTCTGTAATCCGCATCGCTCGCTTCCGGGAGAATTGGGGGTTGGGGGTTGCTGCAGTCGCGCCTGTCATGTTTGCTGGTTTCGGTGAATATGTAGGCAGCTCAGTATCTGTGTCCCCGCCAGTCATAGCCACGGTTTTGGTGAGTTAACCTTAGTATTGCGTCGACATTGACTGCGAGCGGTAGAGATTTGGTAGAGACCGGCGTCTTCGACGTGGCTACCGCCCCGTCACCCGCGTATTTCGTGAGAAGAATTATTCTTAGACCCAATTGTAGTTAGCTAAGAGAATAAAAGTATTAGATAATATATAACAGTAAGCGCCGACCCGCCGAATTCAAAGACGGTGACGTTTAGGGTCCACCAACCAAAGGTAAAGATGCGGCTTGCCTCGAGGATGGAGCTTGTAGTCGGCCCGATAAATGCTACAACAGAAAGGTTCTAGCTCGTATAGTGCTCCGCTTCTATGGACACACAGCCGATTCGGACAATGAAGGACCCTTACATGTTCCACCTATCAAGCGTTTTGAAATCATTTGACTGTCCGTCTATGGGCGCTTGCCTTGCCAGCTCTCAATCGCCGAAGATGGGGCCGACTTTCTGGATGGAAGGCAAGGGCCCCGCTTTGCTTCATGTCACATTTTCCGACAAGGAGAGGTACCCTGAAACGCAGCGCATCAGCTATCGCCTTTCTTTCAAGCTCAGGTGGTCCCATGATGAGAACAAGGAACTCGGATGGAGAAAAATACGAGATGATGCGTAAAGAGTACATGCGTACCTATCTTTCTTTCTGAACTTAAAAGGAAGTGACAACTGTTCTACCGCTCGATGGATCTTAACTTGTTGCCTGACGTACAAGGCGATTAGCCGGAGAGCAACTAAGAACATCAGTTTATAATTGTCAAAGGGAAGATGATAGTTCTGCCCTCCCGTGCATTGTGCAGAATTATTTGTGGGTCCAACTTGGAAACTCCCCATTACATGTATGATGAGCCAACTTTCCACAAGACTCGGACTCAGAAAGGCCACCATACGTATTTCTGCACGACATTTCTGTTGATAATTACTCACACGCGAGAGCCTACGATTTACCATGCGTTGAAAGCGACTAGTAAACCTTGAAGGTCTGATGTTTTGTACGTCAATGCGTCACCCGCCGTAATTCAAGCTTCCTGCTCACATGCCGCTCAGAGAATTACAGCTATATCGCAGCTGACGCTTAGACTCGTGCCGGAATGGGACGAGAATCAAGTATGTATATAGCTGCACAAAGTGCACTGGCAATCGTCTCCGCGGGAAGTCCTATATGTGTTTCAGTTATCTCATTGGACGATATCCTAGGGCCCTTATCTGCCCCAATGTTATCGAAGCTCCGGAACAAAACTACTGCCACTGCCAACTCCATGCCTGGGTAGATGTTACGCCTGTAACCGATTCTAGATGATTTTGCTATTTCATAACGCAAGAGTCGCGTCTTTTTCTGACCTACGAATAGCAGAGACTCCTTCACAGGCGCAATGGGTTTTTATTTCAAAAGTGGCCAAAACTGAGAAAGGACAGCGAGATTAGGGACACGGTCATGTGCTTCTCCAACTTAGAAAACTTTGGCTTCTATAAAGCTTAAACGGGCTGATTGACTTGTCAGAATTTCGGCCTTGAATGTGGCTTATCACCCTTCGTTAGCTTGGCCAGCCAGTTCCATCCCTTATAAGCCATAAACCGTGACCCCCTCCCTCAAGGCATACGTCTCCCATTTTCTCAGATCGCTTTGACTACTTCGCCTGCTGACTAGCTCGGCAAGCCGCAATAGATTTGTATCATGTCCGCCGCAACCAAGCTCAACTCTGTTCCCCACCCCACTCTTATCTCGGTGAGATAGCAGCTTAATTTAAGCCTTGGCAGCACTGGCTCAACAGTTCTTACGCAGCTCGACCCTTTTATGTGAGCACCCACTCCAAACCCTTTCGACTAAAACCCTTTTTGACAATTGATCGCACAGACGCGCTGAAGAGCAGAAGGTGCGCAGGAGAAACGCATGTTGAATGTACAGTCGACCGATAACCATTGTATCAAACCAAGGGTATCCACAACCGCTGGCAGTAAGTACTCCCAGTCACACCCAGTGGATTTCTTCACAAAAAGCTGTTGTATAGCCCAGATATTCCGCCATTCGCGACCGTCAAGCCCGGGGAGGTGTGTCAGCCTTACTTGGGATCTCGCTCGTGCAGAAGCCAACTATGACACTAACCATATCCCAGACCTTCAAAATCGAATGTGTTGGTCCGTAAAGTCGTCAAGATACACTGAGCGCCACTGATATTCTGCGTAGACTGGACTGGAGGACAGATCGGAAACAACGACAGTGAGTCCACACTTTCGCACTTCCAACTTTAAAGCTCTGTGGTGTTAAGCTCTGTAACCTACCATTTTAGATAGCGACGATATTCGGGATGTCAACCTGTCATCCTGTCATAATCTCTCTGGGCCAATTGCAGTTGAAGGAGCAGAGCCCGGTGACTGTTTGGTCGTAGACATTCTTGATGGTAGGCGCCTATTGTTGCTCACGGTGTTTATTCCACAGCGAATTGATGATTATTCGCGTGAATGACCAGTTCAGCCATTCGAGAAGATGCCATGGGGCTACACGGTAACTCTACGGTTGACCTCCGAGTCCCGACTTATCCTGAAATTTCGCATCTAGGGAATTTTTGAGCTGGAGAATGGTGGCGGGTTATTTGGTGCGGGTAACGTTTTGTGAATTATTTCGTAGACGCTCACACCAGTTCAATGCGTTCTCAGCGCGAGAATTCCAGAGCCGTGCTGCAAAGGCTGTCTGGGATCTCAACGGTAAAATTCCTGTGTTCATTACTTCATAACGGTATCTTAACCGAATATTCGCGAATGCGATGATGGCAGGTATTTACGCGACTTCGCGCCATATCCCCGGCGTTCGTTTTGCCGGTATCCCTCACCCAGGTTTGATTGGCACAGCTCCATCCACCGAGCTCTTGGCGACTTGGAACACTCGGGAGACGGGCCTCATAGCCAAGATGGGCAATACCGTCCCACCTGTAGCATACCCTCCTGAAACTACGGGCGCGTATGTAGGGCAAGACTTGAACGAAGAAGTGCGAGCCAAGATTGCTCGGGAAGGTGCCAGGACTATCCCAGGAAGAGAACACGGAGGAAACTGTGACGTAGGCTCTCATCCCGCTCTTTTGTATTCCTGACTTGATAGATTTTTGTTGATCAGATTAAGAATCTGTCAAGGTGAGTGTTTGTGGACACGGGGAGCTCGGGGCAACGTCCAGGCGCTAATCCAGTGGTTAATTCCCTCTGCAGAGGCTCCCGATGCTATTTCCCTGTGTTCGTTAAAGGGGCGAATCTCTCCGTTGGGGACCTTCATTTCTCTCAAGGAGACGTACGTTCAGCTACTTACTGGACTCCTTCTGGAACTCAGATCTGCCGTTTTGATTTCAGGGAGAGGCAAGTGATGGTTTCATCAGGTAATGCTTGCCGGAGAATTACACCTGACCAATCCAAAAGATGTCTTTCTGTGGTGCAATTGAGATGGTACGACACCTCCGATCCTTGCGGCGCTTGGGTTAACAAATTGTAGGCGGGTATTATCACTTTCCGTACTAGCATCATCAAGGACGGCGTAGAGAAATTTGCGTTGAAGCAGCCTATTTTCCTAGTACGTTTAGCGTCATTGTAAAGAACCTGAAACCTTGCGTCCGTTCTGACTCGGAATTGTAATAGCCGTCCCCCATCGACCCTATATACTCATCGAAGGTGCGTGCTATACATCCGAGCCCCCAGAGAGCGGAAACTTACGTTTTCCATTAGTTGGTCTTCGAAGGGCTCAGTGTAGACATTCGTGCGTCGTATGACTTGCGTTCTTCTTGACGATGCTGATGATCGATGTGGACCTGTGCGTAGATGGCGATGGAGCGCAATACTACATGAATACGTCAGTCTGAGTCTCCACCACAACCTCACAATGAAGCACGCTACTGAAGCTGGTGCTGGTCTAGGACTGTAGCTTATAAACAAGCGGCGTTAAATGCCATTGCCTATCTAGAGAAAGTGAGGCACCGAATGGTTTATATTAACTTCGGCAACCTCTGACGTTTCTTTGCCATCAACAGCTCGGCTACAGTGAGTGACTTCAAGCCGCTGCCTCTTCAACTGCTAACGCGGAGATTGTGTTGCGTCTTTGTGCAATAGCCCAGGAGCAGGCCTGTAAGTCGCAGTAGTGCAATGCTCATTGACAACGATGCTGATTATAAATTGGTTCAGACCTTCTGCTTTCCGCAGCCCCGATCGAGAGTCATGTCGGTGCCGTAGTGGATTCACCGAACGCCTGTGTCACGCTAGGCATTCCGACCGCGATCTTCGAGCATGTAGGTGCCACCGGATATTAGACTCTCCAAACAAGAAGCCATGACTGATACGGTCTTCTGTTTTAGGATATTCTGCCGAAACCCGATGGCCTAGTCAAAAGAGACTATGGGCAATGCGCGCTTCGAAGCGATGGTGTTGTGTAAAGGCCTACTTGCAGAGAAGTCTCAACAGAAGTTACAGAACTGCGAAGATTTTGATTTTATGTAAAGTCTTGACGTTGAGTAGGATATACTCGCTGAAATTAAATTTAATATTGGCCCACGATCCTCGAGCTAAATTTACAAAGGATTAGCGCTTTGGGACACAATCAATAGCAGAGAGCACGGGTATAGAAGCTTCGGCGAGCAACATATTGTACAGCGGCGTTGGAAAGAAGTGGGGTGAAAGTGTATTGGAGAGAGATTCGGGCCAGCCAGGTGGGTCTAGACCTGAGCGTCATGCCAGGCACTCTCCCCTGGCACCTTGGCATCCCATTCTGCTTCCAGATTGACCTTTCCCCCGCTGGAAACCTTCCAAGACCATTCATATCCTACCTTCCTTGTCTTCGCCATTGAGTCATTGCCATCGAACTTGGTCCAAGCAACTTTCAATCCACCTTGCAAGGAGACAATCTGCCCGACCTCGGCCGTCGCAAGTCCATCCGGCTTGCGAAGAATGACCTGACCGCGTTTGTCCTCGCAAATTGGGATTATGTGGCGCACGACGAGATCGTCATTGTCGAAAGTGTGTTTGTTGTGGACTGTGATCTTCGTGATGCATGTGGTGGTATTGGTTGTCTCAGTGAATGTGCCCCTGGACTTTTCGGTCTTGAGGGTGTGCGAATATGTCACCTTGGGGGAAGCGTCGTCGCCAAGGGTGCATTCAAACTCATCACCGGTGTTTATGTCCTGCATACGATGAGAAAGATAGCAAGAAGGCGAGGAACATAGGGAACGCACGCTTATACGAGTCGTAGAAACGACGATTTCATCGTAAATAACCATGACAGAGCCAGGTAGGAGGCGATAGTCGCTGTTGTTCTTTACACGACACTAAACGAGCAAATCTTAGGAACAGTTATGTAGGAGATCACTGACTCAAAAGGATGGACTGCTGCAGATACTTGATGGTCGATGCCATCGCTGGGGATGGTCAATTCTCCAAGCACGCTGAATGTGACAGCGACCGGGGTTTCGTTTACGACAGTAGTTGTCTCTGCAATGGCAACCGGCGCAGGCCCAACAGTGAAAAGGTCTGTCAAGTCCCCTTCGAATTTTGACCTCTGCATTACCGGGTCTGAGAAGTCAAAGTCCTGCGCCATTTGGGAAGACATTGGTTCGGTTTGCGGCAGCATGAGATGTTGGAGTAGGGGCGGTTTTGCTTGGTGTGGCTGCTGCTGCGGCGCCTGTTGGTACTGCCGGCGCGGCGCCGGCTGCAGTCGAGTACGCGCCCCCTTTGCTTTTGTATTTGCGCCAATGGCGACCTTCCGCCCGTAACGAGTAGTGGTAGCAGTAGTGCTAGTAGGAGAAGGAGTGATATTGTCATATACCCTGGGCCCCAGCTTGACTGTCTTCAAAGATGGGATGGTACACTGACTCCACATAAAGTTTGTCCCGAGGGTAAAAATACAATATCTTAGCATTGGGTGTACCTAAGCATTTATGAATTCGGAAGTACATAGGCAAACACTGTTGTAGCTTCTCTGTCCAATTTCATGGCAATCGGGCAAGTGGTACCATCAGAATGCAATGATCATGCCATCAGGGCATCACAAATGCGCCCTTCCTCCTGGTTTCATGAACAAAAACCATGTACTGTACAATCAAAACACAATGGATCACTACGAAATTCAATAACGTGTACTATGACCCTTGCTAGAGTACAGCCCAGCCAATCAATCTGGTAAAGATTGATATAATGAGTCAATATAGGACTGGGGGATTTTGTACCATTCTTCCTGCAAAGCCTCCCACAAACTTTCCTCAGATGATGGCAGAGGGTCCTGTTTGCGAATCTGGTGGTCGAGATAGTCCCAAAGATTCTCGATGATGTTCATGTCAGGGCTATTGGGTGGCCATTCAAGGACATCGATGTTGTTCTTGACAAACCAAGCCTTTGCAATCTTGGATGTGTGTTTTGGATCGTTATCCTGCTGGAAGTAGTAGTTGTTTGAGTCGAGATTAAGGTCAGAGTATGTGCCCAAGACATCATCCTCCAAGATATCACGGTACAGTGGTCCATTGAGGTTTCCCTCAATGCGCACAATGTGCCCGACACCATGCGGGGTGATCATCCCCCAGACCGTCACCTTCCCTCCCCCATGTTTCATCGTCTTCTTTGTATACCTGGGATCCAAATGCTCCCCACACCTCCTCCAACACCACTCAAGCCCATTTGACCCAAAAACCCAATAGATTGACTTGTCAGAGAACGTCACTGCCTTCCAATTCTCGACGGTCCAATCCAGGTGTTTCTCCGCCCAATCCTTTCGCTTTTTGAGGTTCTTGGGTGAGATGTAAGGGACTTTGGCACGTACATGGGGCTCTAGGCCACTCCTACGGAGCTCATGCTTCAATGTCTCAACGTGTACATCTGGGAATAAAGTTTGCTGGAGTTCTGTAGCATTCCGGGCAGAGCTGTTGGCAAGGTGTTGGAGTGCAGATCGGCCGTCTCGGTCTGTGAGCTTCCTGGGGCAGCCAGTTGATCATCCTACATCGTAGTAGTTCTCTTTATCAGAGTACCGCTTGAAGATCCGGTTGATAGAACGATCAGTGAGGTCCTGACGACTGAGTAAAGCACTACGGATTTCATCATGAGAGCATCCGGCTTTCTTCATTGCGCAGATGGTGGCTTTCTTGGTTGGTGTTGTATTGGGAGCCATTTCGAGTGATAGACAGTGCTGTGAGTGTGTTCGAAAAGTTTGAAGTTGAACGGGAATGTGGTGGTTGAGTTATACAAGTTTTGTTCTGATGTTGTCACTGGTTGACATCCATCACGGGCGCCAGAATTTGATGTCATCATCGACATCACCCCACCTTGAGCGCAATTCTAATCTTCGTTTCCTCATTCTTTGCAGACATGTAAAGGACATATGTGTGCACTATATACTCAGTTTACATACATCCTAGATGTCCAGAGCGCTGTAGGTACACATAATTCAATTTTCATGCAGGCAGGACAAACATTTTGTGGAGTCAGTGTATGTGTGTCAGTCCCAGAAACGGTGCTGAGAGTGAGTCCAATCTTCACCGGTAGATTGGGTGATTCCCGCACAATAGTGCAGCTTGACAAGCGGGGATGGTTTTCCGTTCTGTCTTGGCATGCAGTTCGTACGTGGGTTGCCACTGGGCATTACTTGCAACTATGTATTGCAAATCAGGGTCAGGGACTGTATTTGACTGACAAATGATTGAAACTTACTATAGGTGAGGACAAGGTCGACTTGAACCTCACCATCAGCAGCTACGACGATGTCGACACGTCCATTGGCCTGTCCCTTCTTCATCATTACTTTCTCCTCTTCTTTACCAATGTTCCGGTCGACAGCAAGTAATTCTTCTTCGAGTTTGGCTACCTACAGAGGATTTCTGTTAATATTGCCAAGTACGCGGAGAAGGTTCTGGCGTACCTCTTCCACGTTTCTGTGGCTCTGTGTGATGTAGATCTTCATAAACTCGATCATCTGAGTGGGTGGTACATGCTCCCCCTTCAGAGATTCGGCGTATTGAAGCAATATCATCTTCTCGTTCAGCCTGATCTCCTTCCGTTTGGCCAACTCGTCCTTCTTCACATGCAAGAGTCGTATTACCTCGGACGCATCATCAAACTCATGTTCAGCAACACCGTGTGGTCGATGAGATGTTTTAACCCAGCAGGCAACATCGTACAAACGGGCCTCGCCCAGCCCAGATACTCGAACAGAGAGAGGGTCGATAAAGCTAGAGAGACCCTTAATCTCTATCTTGTTCTGACCTTGCTACGACTAGGGTCAACATCGAGGTCAAGGAACATGGAGGAGGGCAACATACGGCTAGATCTATCCTGAAAGTCCTCGCCACTTCAGCCTTGGACGACTTGAAGATGGTTACGGACTTGATTGAGTGCTCTGCTGCCTTGAAAGCGATAGTGTTAGCCATGATATGGATGAAATAACCATGATGGGAGGGTGCGACCATATGATATATATCATATCCAGGTTCGCAGGCACTGCAATCCACAGACAGGTCATATATCTTCTATCAAACTTCCAAATCCCAGGACACGTTGATTCCGTCAAGTTCAAGTTCATACTAGTTAGGTGCTGATGGAAGTTGAACGGTCTGTTCATTGAGGCTGACACCACGCGGTCCACACCGTAAACGAGTATTGCTGAAGGTCCACTGGGTGGGTGTCAGCGGAGACTGGAGAGCTTACCATTCTTACTTTTGCAGAGTGTTCACTTGAGATCTCGCAAGTGTAAGCACATCGTCATGCTAAAGCTAATTGAGATGAGCGACGTGCAGGATGAGAGGGTCCAACGTTGACGTGTGGTTGTTTAAAGCTCCGAACAGACTCTGAATACGTTGGTAGTGTTGCTGAAGAGGTGAGGTACCTCGGACCTTGGTTTGGTTCACCTTGATATCTTGGCAATCGAGGTCTTGATGGGCGTGATAGTAGAGGCCGGCATCAACGCGGCAGCGCCAATCGTGTCCCGCGCCACCATAGCTGTAAAGTACTCTCCCTAGTCACAAATGTATCTCCTCCTGGACGCGCCTTGCCGACAACGATGTCCAAGGTCCGTTTGTTGAACGAAAGACGACCTCCAGCCCCATGATCCGTGTCACGAGCTTGAGGAGCACCAATAAACAAAAATTTTGGTATATAGGATGTCATTTTTGGAGACGCTATGATTTGCAACCTCCAGCCCTGGTGCTTCATCTTCCCCCTCTCTCTGTTATATCTGCTGATCTGGGTATGCAACCCGGACCTGATCCTACCCCGGCCATGGGAGAGTCCCAATCAACTGCGAATGGTGGCTCAAATACAAGCCATCCTCATCCAACACCTGCCAACCACAGCGCTTATGCGTACCCCCCTGCTTATTATGTGCCCTATCCTTACGTGTATCCTCAGCACGCGTACACTGGGGGTTACTCAATGCACATGTACCCACCCCAACAACGTGCACCTCTCCATGAGGTTGGTTTAAACTTACCACCACCCGGAGAACCCTCTTCTTCAAGTGGCAAGAAGCGAGCAAAGACTAGGAAAGGTGTGACGAAGAAGTGCCGCGTTGAAGCGCCAGCTGCTGCTGTGGCCAAGGGTGTCCATGACCTGGAGCATCCCGATGGATTGACGCATAACACTGCGGTAGAGTTCACCGCAGAGATATGTGGTGTTGGGCCATCCGAGACAATCTCTACAGAGCCGTGCAATGTGTCAACTACATCAGGTGAGTAGCTTAACTACGATGAGTATAATCTGAGTGGCTAAATACTCTTTCTAGAGCAAACGAGCACAACCTCTCCACCGCTTCGTCACAGAACCACTGCTACGGCAAACGATGTGTGGTTTTTTATGCGGGCTCTCGACACGAAGGACGAACCACTGACCAAGCTGCAGAGTGATCCCATCCTAACAGACAACCCAGGGCCACAGGTCAAGTATGTGGGATGTAAATTATGCCTGTAAGTATTCCATCCTGCCTATTTGACTTTGCGCAGCTGACGGTCTTGCTGTAAGCAAGTGGAAGGTGTGGAAGCATGGGTACGGGATGACAGCAACGTACAGAACTCATCTTGTCAACTACCACGGCGAGGTGTACAAGAGGACTGTGTTGCTTCGGGGCCTGAAGGGTGCAAAGGACATTGCTGAGGAGAATCTCGATTGCAGTGGTGAATTAATGGAAGGAGAAATGGCTGCGTTCACTAAGCAGCAATTTTGGTACCTCTTAATGAAGTGGATTGCAGCTGATGATTAGGCAAGCCATTCACTTCTCTTCTCTGGTCTCGGGCGCTTAGTATCGGTGTTAGTCAATCAATGTCGTCGAGTGTCCTGAGTTTCGTCAGTTGCTCATGTTTCTTGGTGACAGAAAGCTTTCTAGTCGCGATGTACCGCATCGAAGCAAGATCACATCGATGATTCTCGATGGGTACACCAAGGAATATCATCACATGCGCGCAGAACTGCAAAGCTCCGTGGGTTGGATAAGCTACACAACTGACCTTTGGACAGATCCCAATCTGAACCCATTCATGGCTGTCACAGCGCACTATTACATTGAAACGACCAATGGAAACATCGAATACAGGTCTGGCCTCGTTGCCTTTCATCACACACCCGGAAGCCACTCTGGAGAGTGTCTTTTTCAACATTTATTCAAAATTATCGATGACTTGGGTGTCATATGCAAGGTATGACTCCTGACTACAATGTTTCTACATTGTCTCAGCTTATCTGGCACAGATTGGACAAATTACAATGGATAATGCATTGAACAACAACACCTTAACGACGGCCATGGAGACAGCACTTACACAGCTCAACATTCCGTTCAGTAGCGATGGAAATCGAATTCGGTGTGCATATTACATTTTGAGCAGTTTTAATCTTGCCGTTAACTGACGTTCTTTGATCACCAGCTGCTTCCCGCACGTTGTAAACCTTGCTTGTGGTGCGATCATTTCCGAAATAAAGAAGATAACCATTGAACAAAGTCAGTACGAGTTCGATTATATCATTGACCTTCCTGGCTGGGCGAGCTATTTGTCGGCACTTGAGTCTGACCTGATTGGTCGAGTGCGGAAGCTCGTTGCAACATGTCATGTCTCATCCCAGCGTCGCCAAGACCTCCAGAGGGTTATTCTGGAAGGTAATGCAAAGGGTATCTGGACAAAGTCTGTAAACCCCTGCAATGGTGATACTGTTACAACGCAAGGCGAATGATACGCCTTAGTCGCCAGACGATAGTTGACGATAAGGTCAAGACGAGAGATCGTCGAGACAAGCGAGTTGATCGAGGAGGTCGAGACGAACGAACGTCAAGACAATAGAGTTTCTGGAGTATTCGAGTAAGACGATCCGTCGACGAGAAGACTAACAAAAGTCTTATTCGAAAACTATCGAGTGACAAGTAGAGAACGAGATCGAAACTAAAGTACAACTACCTATTCAGGCAAATATTTATATCTACTTCTTATCTCTTATCGATGTTATCGATAAGTTCCATCCGTTAT
>ML210378.1:8488-43296 GCA_004369085.1 Coprinopsis marcescibilis | reverse complement strand
GTCATACTACAGGGCGTTCACATCCAATTTTTTTTAAGCACTACTAGAAGATATATAGAGTAGCTTTGTAGAATAATTTCAAGAGATCTTAGAACCAGAAGTGGGTAAGCTGCTTTACAATGAAGAGGGTCGTTGTGAGACCTCCAAGCGTGACATATTCAAGCTCCGCCCAAAATGCCTTAACACTGCCAGCCTGGCAGTGAGTGATGCATTGACGCGCGACAGGCGACCGACGCGACGGACACATTCGACGCGAAATCTGCGTGACAGAGCCGAGCGGAGTTGAGGTCGGCAGAGTGTGACAGGGCGTGACAAGGTTATAAAGACTATGGGATTTCGACCTCGAGACACCGGAATTCATCCGTTCGTAGTCCATACCTATTTATCACCAAAATAACGAGGTAGAACTCGAGATTGGACAATTTCTCACCTACCCTGAACTCCCGGTAAGATTCTATGCCCCGGAACATACTCAAAAACGTGCACCATTGAAATTTTTATAAACACTACGGGAGCGATAGTACCGGTGTGAGGTTCAACTATTGCAAGTCTTGTGACAATACAATTCACGTAAAGCGATTATCTGCCATCGATAATATGGTCGGACCGGTGATGGGAATTCGCGATTACAACGGTTCTGCCTGTGTCTACTCTCCAGCTGCTGTGGAAAAATTAAAAGGCAGCAGAGCATCTGCTCAGAGATGAGGCTGGTGGGAATTGCGGCGGCGCGGCGGCGGAGAGGCCGGCAGTTCTTCCGACGAATCCACGATCGATCTCGCCGATCTGGATCTGGACGGATGCCACATTGGGCAACAGCTGATCTCTGCGCCAAATGGGGCGTATGGTTGGGACTATAAACCACAGACAGCGCAGCTAAATCTGACCCACCCAATTCCACAGACATGTCTGCCCTCGCTGTTGCCCTCGCTGCCGTTGCCGCCCCCCGTTCTCCAGCACTCCCCGACACATCCCGCTCAGGTATGTCCCCGCTGTCCCGCCCACCGACGCCCCAGTCTCACACGTCGCGTCCAGTGTCGCCCATGTCCTCCCCGTCGCTCACCCACAGTGGCATCTCCTCCTCCTCCTCCAGTCTTTATGACCTCCACGCCGATCTCGCCACCGTTCCAGAACGCCCAAACGAGCATCTCGCCGTCCTGCTCCCCAAGCATCTCTGGAAGGTACGTAACATCAATCTCTCCCGCCCGCCTGCCCATCTCAATAGCTATTTTAGCCTGATAGCCTGGCAACAGTATGCGACAACGTCTATTGCCGAGTACCTTTTGGTCTCTTTGAACGCAGACACGTAAGTTTTATTGATTTACTGCTGTTCTGCACGATCTGACCGTCTCATTAGCATTGTCGCAAATGCGGTGGCATCTTTTGCGCCGCCTGCACTTCTCGCACTACTTCTCTTCTCGATTCCGCAAACCTCGAGTTTGTTCATCCTCCAAGAAACGTTCCTATATCTGCTTTCGACTCGCCAGAATCTCCCGTTCTCGACGCCCGTGTCTGTGACGACTGCTGGGATCAGGTTCACGGTGTTCGCCCGCATTCACGACCGTCAATGAAACGCACCCACTCGCATCCTGTCTCTATGCTAAAGATCCCTCTCAATCTTCTTCGAAACGGCAGCGAAACTTCTCTCTCCAGCTGCTCATCATCTCCCAACCATCTCGATGCTCCTGCTGTCTCTCGCCGTCGGCGAAGATCTCTTCGCAGTGTCTCTTCTATCAGCACCGACTCTTCTTCCCAGTGCACCTCGCCTGGTGGCCAGCACCGCACTGGTATTCTCAGAACCGGTCATCTTCCTTTGCCGCCCAGTCTCGAAAAGTCCTATGGCGAGCTCGACGCGTACCCCCTCAAGCGTTCCAGCGTGCTCTGCAAGGCAACCGGCGGTGGACGCTGGGAACCAAAGCAGAGCCCCGTTCTCGACGGCTACCGCCTACCTGTCCCAGGTGCAAAGGCTGCCTACGAGATCGAGATGGAACGCGAAGAGCGCGAGGAGCGAGAACGCTCTTCGAATCCCATCGTAACCGATGGTGAATTCCGCTATCGTTTCAACAGCCGTCACAAACCCAATCCTCCCCGTCTTCAAATATCTTGCAGTCCTTATGCTCTCTCCACCTTTTGACCGCTCTCTTGTCTCCAAAAAAGTACCCCGTCTCACGACCTAGAACATTAATTCTTGTTTCACGACCTCTCATTGCTTTCCCACTGGCTTTCTGTGCATTATTCTTATTGCTGTATATTGGTTTCTCCCTCACTGTATCCTTATTGCCTCACGCATTATGTCTCTCTCATACCCGCCTCTTCTTGACCACGCGCCACCTTGTTGTACCCGACCTCTTTACAGGATATGCCCTGTTGTTTACATCCTTGTATGCCATTAGCTTCGTACCACCATCTGTGTAGTAGATGTGCAAATAGATTCCTAATGCCGAATTTACCAAAAGTGTGCGATGCAAACAAGGACAAATCCTCACGTCACGGTTCGCGTCCAAAAAATTCTGGTTAGCAGCAAGCATTCCGAGCCTTGTCAACCTTTGTCATGTTCGTCGTCCAGCGGTCCATAATCAGGAATCTGCGGCCTCTGCTGAGCAGGGGCAAAGCCTCGCTGAGCGCTGTTCCCCCTAGTGCCAGCGAAGGTCTACTACCACCTGCCAACGCATCGGAGGAAGCGGAGGAACTCACTCCCGCCGAGAGAAGGAAGCGACGAAAGTACAAGATTGCCACCAAGAGGCCCAATATCTCGCTGGAGAATCCGAGAGAGTGGAATCGACCGTTGGCACCCAACGTGGTCCCTGCCTATGATTTGGCGCTCAAACTGTTGGCCAAGGACAATGAAGGTTTGAAGGTCGAGGTGGAGGACCTGAAGAAGGAGATCGAGGGCAAGGAGGCTCGCTACCAAGAGTCGAAGAACGTGCAGGCCAGTGCTGAGCATGTTAGAGAGCTGGACGAGGAGTTGGAACGGTTGCGGGAAAAGTTGCACGTCCTCGAGGTCCAGAGCGAAATCAATTTACCAGAAGTGAGGTGGAAGGTCGCGAACGCTATGGGTCAGTCCCTTTTTCTATTTTCCTGAGCCAGGCTAACTGGCTGTATAGCGAGGATGGAGATTCCATCACACAGACATCTCGTTGAGCAAAAATGGAGAAAGGATGGGGATTTAGACTTGCTGGTATTTACAGCCCGACAAGTCCGTTGGATCAAGCTGACCGGAATTTCGTAGATGGAACGTATCTATCAAATGAAAGTCGTTCCCGACTTGCTGCCAGAGTTGCGGCCTTCTATTGACTTGCGCTTGGCTGCGAGCGTTCTGCCGACCCACGTCCAAAAGGTCAAGGTCGTCGAACCTGGTGCATATCTGGTACCCGACCAGGTAATGTCTATAACCTCTTTCAAAAAAAAAAATGCTAATCTCGTTTTGGTAGACTATTGCACCTCCTCGTCTGTATGCGAATGTATTCCATACCGATACTCGGCTGTATACTCTGATGCTTGTGGACCCTGGTAAGCCCGGCAGACGGTTTACCATTGGCAGTCTTCTGACGTAATGCGTAGATGTCCCCGACGAGTCGAAAGCCTCCTACGGCACCTACCTTCATTGGTTGCAGTAAGTGGAATGCTATGAATCATAGTGGAACTTTTTCACATTCTTATCCAGACCCAACATTCCTCTCTCCGCAACCCAAACTTCCCAGATCCTCGAAATCAACAACCACACGAGGTACATTCCGCCCCATCCACAGCAAGGGACGCCGTACCACCGATACACCGTGCTCCTTCTGCCCCAACCGCCGGTGGACGGTCATGTTTTCCATTACAACCGTAATACGGAAGCACGAGCCACACCTGGCGTCCCCACATCACAACACCTTGACATACCTGTCATTCCCGATGCGCAGCGTTTCGGATTCAATGTTCGTGCCTTTTGCAAGGAGTGGGGCTTGAGTGGTAAGCGAGGAGGTGGGTTCCACCTCTTCCGCCAAATCTGGGACGAGAGCGTGTCCAAGATTTATTCCGATATTCTCAGTACGTGTGATTGTCTTTTGGGAGCTCTCAATGGAAGTTGATGATGTGTTGTAGAACAAGAGGAGCCTCGGTATGGACGGCTGCCCAAGCCTGACCCGTATGTGGAGGTCATCAAGTACAGGAAAAAGTATGATTCATAGATTGGTATATTCCCCGCTTTGCTTTGCTTTAATATTAGATGGTCGTCTACCGCGGCTTTGATTGACGGATCTTGAGTGGTTTCTGTGAGTCGGTGATCAAGGCAGGTGTGGGGCGTTTATCCGTGCCGGTTGGGGGAGAGGCTTCTTGATTTCTCAAAGGTTGGAAATGTGGGCTTGTGAGGGCTTTTTCGGTTCAAGGCGTCCCACGTTGTTTAGTGTCCGAGTAGACTTGACTGGTACCGAAGAGAGAGAAAGCTTGTTTAATTGGCCGACTGGGACGTTGCTCCCGGATGTGGAGAAATCTTGGAGAAATATAGTTGTAGGTGCTACAGAGACTAATGAGAGCGCGCTGCGGGTTGTTTATCCAATGTTAAATCACTTTCGGCAACGAGCGAGAGGCCACCAATGGTCTGCTACCGGTTGTCGGAGTGAAGTCGGCGAGAGACTCGGTGGTGAGATTGGTAGCGGTTTAAAAAGTCCCTGGTGCGAGACATTTGATTTGATTTCGCATGCGCGTTGACACAAGGGAAGAAAACCCTTGTTGTGTAAGAAAGGAAGCGTAAGAAGGTGGTGGTGGTGCGGTCGGTGGCTTGGTGCGACCGGGCACAGTACATTGCTGTTGACAGTCGAGTTCGGGTGCAACCGAGAGCAGTGTTGTTGGGAAAGTGAGATTGGAACGGGTGAGAAATGGCGCGCTTGGTGCTCCGGAGCAGGGTCGGAGAATTCGGTGCGTATTTCGGAGAAGGTGATTGGTCAAGTTCAGTTTGAGTCGCATCACAGGTGGTGCTGGAGAATATTGAGATGGGTATGGGTGGAGAGGGCACCACTGTGCGTTTGTGGTGCGATACGCGGGTGGCGGGTCGACAGAAGAATTGAGGGAACCGTAGTCAGAGACAACAACAGGGGCAAGATGACGACAGAGATCAAGGAAGCTGGTCTTGGTCGGAAGCCTTCCAAGCAAAGCCACTAGTAACGAACGGCTGAGTTTCGGTTGGTCAAGGTCAGGATCAGAGTTGATCAGGTACCAGCGCTGGTTTAGGGCGTGTAAGCGGTATCGATGGCGGTTTAGGGTTGATTTTTGGTTGGATTCGCGCGGAGGGAATGATACCGAAGGTCGGTTGGAAATAGTTTGCATGTGTGTCCGGTCGGGGTCGGTAAGGTCAGCGACGTGAGTGGCGTCGGGACGACTAGAGTGTTTCGCCATGGAGCTGAACGTTGATGTTGGACTAGGGCAAGGGCATAGAGGGATATAGAAGGTCAGGAGGTCATCAATGTGATTTTTTGTTGATGATGTGGAATGTTCGGCCAAGCGTCGAGTACATCGTGTAGGTCGCTCCTTGTGGGATCCTGAGAAGCGTTGGACGCGATGGGCTGTTGCTCGAGCATACGAACACCCGACCTTCGTTCCTCGGGAAAGTGCAGAGACCGCATGGGTGTATGAGCATCTCCAAAGAGGCTTCAGGCTTCGGAAAGACTAGGCCAAGTGTATTGCAGTAGCTGGGCGTTGATCATGACTCTGGGACTTGTACGGAGAGTCGGGAGGTCTGCAAAGGCCACGAGGATAGTAGACCTGGATACCAGCAGGTCTTTGAGTTCGGACCGAGAAGTATTGCTTCTGTACACGACCGGAGAAAGACCAGAGTTCTACCTGAGGATTAGGGTCAGCACAAAAATAAATAAATGGAGATTGTGGTTGGAGAGTTCGTGCTTCCTGGCGTCGAGGACAGAATCGTCCTAGCCAATGGTGGCAGGTCGGATGGAGGTGGCTGTGCGTGATTACATAACGTAATGCAATGAGGGGTTGTGCTGGGCGTCTGAACTTGGATCTGGACACCGACCTCTATACCAAACTCCATGGCCACGGCGACAGAGAACCAAGATGTATTCACTCATGACATAGCTATCAAGCTTTCAAGGGCTATGGTCGCCCTCAACCCCGTCATCTCCGTCAATCCGAACGACTTGCTGGCCAGAAATGTCATTAACCTGGCAAAGGATAATGACTCGGCGGAGGACTTTATGACAGGTGCGTCAAGTTACATGTCCAATAGATGAATCCTTATCTATCGTCTAGCTGCAAAGTTCTTTGGCAAATTCCAGGACTCGTTTTTGTATGAACTTTACGCTGAAATCCGAATGCACATCAAGGAAGCCGCGACTGGAATTTCTGCTCAACCTGTTCCTGGCATCACGGTGCACGATAGCGATGTGTTGGAACCTGAACCCGCGCGGGCTGGTGGGTTGCAACGGTCAGACAAGGTGCGTCTCCTTCGTTGGTTGTGTCTGCGGTCCCGGTTGACGTTGCTTGCAGCGCCATACATTCAAACAGCCCGCCAAACTCGAACCGCCAACTCCTCGGGCTTCAGTCCTTGGTCTTGACAGACTTGCCTCTGAGAAACGCGCCGCTCAGGCATTGGATAGAGCTGGAGGTTCGAATGAGAGCAGAAAGAGGCCACGGTTGGACGATGGAGATGAACCCCATTTCAAAGGTATGAGTCACGGCATTTTCTGTCAATTTCTACTTTTGACGGTAAATTCTAGTACCAACTATGCCTGTTCGAACGAGCAACCAGAGGCAGCGCGGCGAAGAAACTCCCTCACATCCGGGTGGCCTGTCAGACAGTGCGAGACAGCGGCTGGAAGAGCATAGACGGAACAGGGAGAAGCAACGAGGTAAGTTGCGCGCACTGGACTTCTCTTGGCGTGAGCTCATTGTATGATAGAGGGTATCGCGGCAAGAAACGAGCCACGAGGCGACGCCCCCAAAGGTCTGGGAGAGTTCCAGCGGCGTTCGAATCGAGACTGGGACAACAGGCGGAGAGACTATCGTGGTTCTGAGTATCCTGGTTCTGATAATCGTGGTCCTGATAATCGTGGTTCAGAGTATCCTGGATCTGACCGTCGTGGTTCCGAGTATCCTGGTTCTGACCGTCGTGGTTCTGGGTATCCTGGTTCTGGGTCCAGAGATGCGCCCAGTGTACGGGTACCAAATTTCGAATGGGATTCCACTCCTCGAACTACACGTGGGGACGACGGATGGGCGGGACCTGGAAGCAGGCGGTGGGATGCGCCTACGCCCAAAATTCGAGCCGCAGAGGACGAGGAAGGAGCAGGTATCAATTATGACATGCAGGAGTGGGAAGAAGAACAAGTCAAGTTGGACCGTGACTGGTACACTGGTGCGGAGGATGGAGGTGTAACCGGTGACGATGATCACAACCCTCTGTCCCAATACGAGGATCTGGCACTCAAGAAGCAAGCTGAGATTGCAAAGAAGCAGACGGTAATGTCTAACCTCTCTTGCCTTTGCCCTGCTCTAATGCTTTCACAGAGGAAAATTTCCGCACGACAAGCACAATATGTGAGTTTCATACGGTGTTCATCCTGGCAGGCGCTTAACGTCTATGTTAGAATGCGGACAATGATTTGTGGGAAGCTAATCGCATGCTTACTTCGGGTGTAGCAACGCGAAAAACCGTCGACCTTGACTTTGAGGACGAGTCAGAGTCCACAGTGCATGTAATGGTCAAGAGTCTCAAACCCCCTTTCCTGGACGGAAAGACGGTTTACACCAAGCAGCTGGAACCCATCAACCCCATTCGTGATCCAACGAGTGACATGGCAGTCTTCTCGAAGAAGGGATCCGCTCTGGTCAAGGAGAAACGTGAACAGGCCGAGAGGGCAAAGGCTGCAGCTAAGATGGCAGCCCTCGGAGGGACTGCTCTTGGTAACATCATGGGTGTGAAGGACGAAGAGGCTGAAGCAGATGGTACGTCAACATTCTCAAACTATAATCTCCAGATTTCGACATTCACATAGCTATTCTTTATGTTCTTTTCTGCAGCGGAAGCCGAAGCAAAAGCTCGCGAAGCAAAGGAGAAGGGAGAGGATAACTACAAGGGCGACTCTAAATTTGCGTCGCATTTGAAATCGTCTGCTGGGGCAAGTTCCTTTTCGAGAAACCGTACGCTGAAGGAACAACGGGAATATCTACCCGCTTTTGCTTGTCGGGAAGAACTCATGAAGGTTGTTCGAGAGAACCAAGGTGGGGAAAACATTATTCGGCTCCCCATTGCATCTTATCTCATCTCAAACTCTTCCTAGTTGTTATCGTCGTCGGCGAGACTGGTTCCGGAAAGACCACGCAGTTGGCGCAATTCCTGTACGAAGATGGCTATTGCCAGCATGGCCTCGTTGGGTGTACGCAGCCGCGTCGTGTTGCCGCGATGTCAGTGGCCAAGCGTGTCAGCGAAGAGATGGAGGTATGTGTCGATTATCAACCCCGAGAGCAATCGTTGAGACCAATCTATCCAGTGCAAACTCGGTGGCACAGTGGGATACGCTATCCGATTCGAAGATTGCACATCCGCGGACACAAAGATCAAGTGTAGGTCCCGTTTGAAATTAGCAATTCACCTGCTGATGGTTGTTGCAGATATGACTGACGGTGTACTGCTTCGAGAGTCGCTGAATGAGGGTGATCTCGACCGGTATAGTGTTATTATCCTGGATGAGGCGCACGAACGGTCGTTGAGTACAGATGTTCTTATGGGACTGTTGCGGAAGAGTACGTCTTTAGCGGAAATGACTTTGTTTCGCGTTACTGATTGCGTATCTGTTAGTCTTGTCGCGTCGCCGAGATTTGAAGCTCATTGTCACCTCAGCGACAATGAACGCCGAAAAGGTTTGCAAGACTTTTACAACTTGGTTATCTTATGCTCACGGCTTTACCGCAGTTCTCGAATTTCTACGGCAATGCACCATGCTACACGATTCCTGGTCGTACATTCCCTGTTGAAATGTTCCATGCAAAGTCCCCTTGCGAGGATTATGTGGATGGGGCCGTGAAGCAAGTGTTGCAGATACATCTTTCGCTTCCACCCGGCGATATCCTCGTCTTCATGACTGGTCAGGAAGATATCGAAATTACTTGTCAAGTTGTTCAAGGTATGTCGATTTCCACCGTGCCACTTTCTTAGTTAATCTCTTTCAGAACGATTATCACAACTGGACAACCCTGCTCCACTGGCTGTACTGCCTATCTACTCCCAAATGCCTGCCGACCTCCAAGCCAAGATCTTTGAAGCCACGGATGACGGCCGACGAAAGGTCATTGTTGCAACCAACATTGCCGAAACGTCTTTGACTGTCGACGGCATTCTATATGTCGTTGATTCTGGTTATTCCAAGTTGAAGGTTTACAACCCTAAAGTTGGTATGGACGCTTTGCAGATTACGCCCATCAGTCAAGCGAACGCCAACCAGAGGACCGGTCGTGCTGGACGTACTGGAAGCGGGTCAGTTGTACATTCAATGTCAAAACCGGGGATTGTCACTGATAATGGTTTCCTAGGTTTTGCTATCGACTATACACGGAGATGGCGTATAGGAATGAGCTGTTTGAGAACACTATTCCCGAAATTCAGAGAACCAATCTGGCAAACACTGTTTTGTTGCTTAAGTCTCTCGGTGTGAAGAACCTCCTCGAGTTTGATTTTATGGATCCTCCTCCTCAGGTATATCTACCACTAGCAATCGATTACAAACCACTAACCATCCCATAATCAAGTCCAACATTCTCAACTCCATGTACCAGCTTTGGGTCCTTGGTGCACTGGACAACAACGGTGACCTCACCCCAGTGGGACGGAAGATGTCCGAGTTCCCGATGGAACCATCCATGGCGAAAATGTTGATTGCCTCAGTGGAATACAAGTGCTCCTCAGAGATGCTTACAATCGTATCCATGCTGTCGGTTCCAAGTGTTTTCTATCGACCCAAGGAGAGAATGGAAGAAGCCGACGCTGCGAGGGAAAAGTTCAACGTGCCTGAAAGTGACCACTTGACCCTGCTCAACGTTTTCAACCAATGGAAGAATCATCAGTGAGTCTCTTTTTTTTTGATCAATTTTTTGGCGATTCTTAATTGTATTATGTAGGTTCCGTGATGAATGGGCGATGCGACACTTCCTTCATCCCAAACTGCTTCGCAAAGCACGAGAAGTTCGTGCCCAACTGGAGGATATAATGAAGTTCCAAAAGATGGACTTGGTTTCTGCGGGGTCTGATTTTGACGTATTGAGGTTCGATTCTTTTGCTCTTGTTGCTTAATTCCAGTGGTAACCGCGGCATTTCAGGAAAGCAATTACCGCAGGCTACTTCCATCAGGCCGCGCGAGTGAAGGGTATCGGTGAATTTGTCAACATCCGTTCTGGACTACCGACGCATTTACATCCTACGAGTGCTCTCTACGGTCTCGGATGTATGTCTTCAAAGAATCATCTGAACAGCGTGAAACTGACCACATTTCAGATACGCCTTCCTACGTTGTGTACCACGAACTTATCCTTACGTCCAAGGAGTACATGACGCAGGTTACCGCTATTGATCCTTATTGGCTCGGTAAGCAAATCGTACTCAACTAGAATGAAGCGATGCTCATTTGATTTCATTCAGCGGAGCTTGGACCTGCCTTCTATTCCGTAAAGGAGAAGAACTTTGACAGTAGGGCGGAGCAGGCCCAGGTCTCTCGAGAATTCTCTAAACAGAAGGACATTGAGCGAGAGATGGCGCGTCAACGGGAAGAGTAAGGATTTTTTTGTAAATCTTCACAATTCGTCAACTGAGGCTCTACTTCTAGGACTGCCAACAAAAAGGAAGCAGACCGGGTACTTGCGTTGCATAAAGGATCAAGTATGAGCCAGCAGAAGGTGATCGTCCCCGGAACTCCTAGGCATACTGGGATTGGTGCTGGTGCTCGCGTGACGCAGACTCCTCGCCGAAAGGTTGGGATTTAGAGAGAGTAGATTAGACTGCATTGTACTGCGCTGTATAACTATAATTTACGCAAATGTTAAAGAAATCTTGGTTTCCATAGCGATCAAGAAGTGATTCCCGAGACTGCCGCCTAGTATTCGATCGGCGCGAGGTTGTTACTGGCTCGGGATGACACTTGTGTAGAATTATGTTGTCCAGAGAACCTGTCCTTCCGTCCACCTTCTGCCGTCTGCCTTGCGGATAGCTGCTGCCTTCATGGAACGGGCCTTATCCCAACGTTATCAAGAATCACCTCTGGCCACTTTGGTCAGGCGTACCTCTTCGAAACGACTCAAAAAACAGATTCCATCGCGCCTGCAGCAGACTGGCTCTGCAACACCACCGACTATTACCCTTACCGAAGAAGATGAAGAGGAACCTTACCAAGAAGCTGTATTTCGGGGCCAATTCACCCAACCGTTACCGTCACCACTTCTTCACGGCCACTTTGGACGAGATTCGGTGGCATCCGCGTCGTCATTCGGAGGCAACTCCTTGCTGGAATCCAGCAGCCATGGATCGAGAGTACAGTCGTACAGCTCGACTGCCTACCCCGAATCCGAATTGGAATATTACTATGGTGACGATGCGTACGAGCATAGCGCATACGAAGAGAGCATCTACACGGATGATATGACTGGTGCAGTCCGGGATTCATGGCATTCGAACGAAGCCGTGTCGCAATCAGACCCAAGAAGATTTACTATCGAGACAAACCATGACATGCGGATGGATCGTAATCAAGCATGGGCTGACAATAATGTACCCCCTTCTCCTACCCTGGCCATACCCGCTGTCGTTGTATCTTCGCCGGACGGTGGTGAGCCTGCGGAGCCCACACCTCTGACTGGTCGAGCCCGGGTTGTACACCCTTCCTCGGTTAATTATTCGCGTCCGCATATCAGTGCAAGGCCGCCACCCGTCGACAACCTGGAGGAGCAAAAGCGGCAGGTTCTGCTGCGCAATGCTGGGCGACGCAAGGGGCAATCCTCCTCAACAGCACCAAAGAAGGATCCGTCCCCTTCGCCGCTACGAAACCAGTATGCCGCCGATACGGGTCCGACGGCTCCCTCATCGCCTCGAGATGCGCAGACGGACTGGGATCCGCAAGCCTACTCACCTCCTTTCCAACACACCACACCTCAGTCACAACTCCCAACGCCCCCTTCTACAACCTCAACCACAAACTCCACATTTTCCATGAACCGCTCCGAACAGAGTCTCAGTCCGCAAGGACTGGGCTCCAACTCTATGCGCGACCGAGCGGTTTCAGCCGCCAGCAGTTTGTACTCAAACTATTCCTATTACCCGTATGAAAATGCGGCCCCTTCCCCGACTGGCAGTGGCTTTGGCAATTCGATAGATGCGAGATTGAATGCTTCATCTCCTAAACCTTCGTCCAATTTTTCTAGATCGACCCTCGCCCTGCAGACGTCGTTGGATCCACGAAACGCGGTTTCGACAGGTTCAGAAGGGGAGAGCGTGGCGCGTAAATACCTATTGCTGGGCATTGAACACCATGAACATGATCGGTTGAAGGAGTCGGCTGCTTGCTTCGAAAGGAGCGCGAAGGAAGGAGGTGGATGTGGTGTCGGGATGCTGATGTGGGGGTTGACGTTGCGGCATGGATGGGGGTGCGAGAAGAATGAGAAGATGGCATTCAAGTGGTTGCAAAAGGCGGCCGAGTCGGCCGTGGATGATTTGGAGGCGACGAGGACGCATGGGATTAAGAACGCCAGTGCTGTTCAGGTATGTCGCTTCTCTGACATTGAGACTCTAACCTGATTTGTCCCCCAGTCGGAGCTTGTGCTAGCTATTTATGAAGTGGGACAGTGCTTTTTTCAGGGATGGGGTGTACCAAAGGATAAAAAGATGGCAGTTGTACGTTCGCAGACATTCGTTCAGGATTATCGGTCTACTAATTGGAGTTTTCAGAGCTACTATACCATGGCGGCAGAGCTGGGTGACGCCGATGCACAGGTGGATTTGGCCTTTTGCCTCACTAACGGCAAAGGTTGCAAACAAGATAAGCGACAAGCAGCCAAGTGGTACAGAGCTGCTGTTAAGCAAGGACAGAGCGATGTGGGACTGGCCTGGATTTATAAAGATAAATATCAATAATACAGATCCTTTCCCTCTAGATACCCTAATTGTATGGATTCAGAGACTAATCTCTTCCACCCCGATACCGATAGATAATGTATTGTATATCCTGACTTCGGACTTATTGTAGGGAGGGGCCCTTCGTCGGTCTACCAGTCTTCTCCTTCGTTCCAACCGCCCTTGTCTCTTGTAGCGCCGGTGGCTGCACCTAGTTTGGTCTTGCCTCGAGACTTCCGACCGCCCATCTCCTTGTACATTTCTCGCATCTCCACCTTGCCTGGCCTGCTTGAGGCTTGAGCTTCCTGTTTCCATTGCTCTTCTTTTCGCTCTCGAGGGGTTTGCTGGCCCGACTGGAGCGGTGATGTCTGCTTCGAGGCACGGGAGAAGGTAGTGGGTTCGCGTTCCTTCACCGTTTTTCCATAAACGGTCCTCTGAACCATTGTATCAGACCAAGTACAGTCGTATAATATACAAAACAGCATACCCAGTTCTGTTTAGACTCTCGCTTGGTCCACTTTCCGGGTGGAAGGCTCTCATCATGGAAGTTCTCCTTGCGATAGTATTGGAACCATACTGCAATGCTTTCTGAGCGGTTGTCTTGTTCTCCCGTTGAAAAGGACTCACCATAGTTCAATGTCTGACTGCGATTCCACTTTTTAGAGACGCGAGAGCATACTACCAAGTCTGGCGTTGATAGCTGGCTAAAGATTCGTTGACTGATTTCGGTGGGGAGCCTTCGGAGTGGATCTCTCTGAGCGCTAGATAGCAACAGAGGACCTTTCACTGGCCTGGACGAGTTTCTCGTAGGAGAAGAAGGTCTTGTTCCTCCCGGAGAGTTTGGAAGAGAAACCTGTGGACGAGATGAGAAACAAGACGGTAGCTGCAAGTGATATACTGACCACATTGACGACCTCATCTCCAGAGTCATCCTTATCATCATGTGCGGGACGTCTCTGCGAGATGCTCGCTCGCTCCAGACGACGCTCGAGAGTGTCTGCAGTGTATGATCTGAGTACGTCCTGGCGAAGACTCATGGTCAGGGAAAAGATAGTGAGATATTATTATTTGGCTATTCCAGGGAGGAACCTATATGAATACAAGGTTCTGCTGACCAAGCATGACATCATGAATTATACAGGGATCTTATACGGTACTGAAGAGCGTCCAGACGCCCTTCGCATATGATACAATCTCGTCGGCGCCCAGCTTGCTCTCGCCAAATATTCGGTCCACGAATGTGATTGGTATTTCCCCTACGCTGTACCCGAGTGCCCGAGCGCGGACCATCATCTCCATCTGGAACACGTAGCCTTTCGAGACCGTTTCGCTTATGATGTGTTGTAGGACGGGTAATCGATAAAGTCTGGAAAATGTTTCAGGTCGAACCTGTCTGTGATCAAGCAGCAGGAGTAATGAAGTCTCTTACCGGAAGCTTCCTGTCAGGTCGCTGACACCGGGATTCAAGACGGTGTCCGCGAGGTAGTTGGCTCCGCGCGATACGAGCTTCCGCTTCAAGTCCCATCCGTAGACACCTCCCGGAGCTGAATCTCGTTGGTGTGGTGTTGAGGCTGCGCGGTAACGTGTTCCTGTTACGATGTCTAGATTGTGTGCTTTCTGTAAACTGTTCCGGACTTCGTTAGTGGTACAGACAAAGGAACACCATTTGACAAACTTACCGAATGAATTGTGGAATGAACTTGGGCTGAATAGATAGCTGAGTATATTAGGAGCCGGTCATATGTCGTTAGAGGCGTACGTGGTGTGAAAAGTCAGCGTCCATGATAATGACAAAGTCTCCAGTGACGAATTTCAGGCCGTGGATATACGCCGTCCTGTCTCTTGGTTAACTCAATTGACACTGAGAGTAAGTCTGGGGCTCACCCTAGGCCAAGTTTGCCGGCTCGTGCCCTCAGGAGCTGAATGGAACACCGGTTGGTGAACACTGGGCAACTTGCGGCGAGACAGGACCGGACTCACGATCTTGTCCTCTCCATAGACTTTAGCAAGTTGTTTTGCGATCTCTTGCGTCCCATCTGGACTAGCGTCGTCGACTATAATAATTTCCCAAGAGAGCGAGCTGAACCGGTCAGTATCGTCTACGCGACACGCTAATTAGGGCCTACTTCTCCTCAAAGGTTCTGGCCAGCAGCCAAACAATGACGGGCAGATTTTTGCGCTCATTGTATGTCGGAAGGATTACAGAGTACTTGTGGGTATCTGAGGTGTTGAATTGACCTTGCATGGTGAGAGAAGGGCCGCTTTCGAAAGGGTTCATAGGTGGGGAAACATGAAGCAACTGCCATCACCAGCCAACGACGAGTGACGTGACGTGTCAAAATTCTCAGACCCACGGCTCAAGGCGCGTCGATCTGCTTGACATGCAACCACCACCATCGTCCACGACCACGCCGAAATCAATCGACCAGCTGCGCTCTCTCCTACGCAGAGTATTGCGGATAACTACGTCGGATGATAGGGTTTTCATGGGTGCCTTTGCGGGCACGGACAAATCGCTCAATCTCCTCTTGATCAACACTGAGGAATTCCGGCTCGGGATGGGTGATATGTATGAGGGACGCTATGTGGGACAGGTGTTGATACCTTGGAGAGTCGTTGTGAAGGCAGAAGCTCAAAGTCAGCGTGGCGACGCGGACAACCGTGATGCAAGCTATGTCTAGAACACTACGTTGGGGGGCTGTGGCGAGAGCTTCCGGGAAACAGACACTGCTGAGACCGGATTATACCGAGGCCCACAAAATCTTGTTGAAATATCTGACTAATGTTCAAATCGAGAAATTACATTTTGGAGGTACTATTGCTGACCTAGTGTTTATAAATCATTGGGAGTTTATAAATTGTGAATTTAGCAGTAGAACTACTACAGAGAGCCAGGGTAATGAGTCAGTATGATGTGAATACTCTTTAGGATGGCTATGCAGTTTTTTTTTGTGATTTTTGGATAAGAAGTGAGGACAGGAAGTGTTGTTTAATGGTGAAAATTTGCATGAAATCAGTGTGCACCCCAGTATCACACCAGATCAAAGATAATGCCAGAGGGCATTTGCCTCTAATTTTTTTTCAGGACTACTAGTGCATAGGTAGATCATATTTGTAACATAATTTTAAGAGATCTTTAGCCCAGAGGTAGGTAGTTTGCTTCTAAATGAAGAGGGTCCCTGCAAGGCTTCCCAGCATGACATATTCAAACTCTGTCCAAATGCCCTGCCCAAACACACTTGCCTGGACCCTCACAACATTATCATAGTACAAATATATTCTCTGTATTCATGATAAATTAAATAATCCATTCATTCCATTTTTTGGGTCGTAGAACTGACTTGCACTGCATTTGAGCTGCTGGTCTGTCATCTGTGTGACAGAGCCACGCAGAGTTGATATCAGCAGAGCATGACAGGGCATGTCAAATTTATAAAGACTAATGTATTTTTGACTTGCACACACTGGAATTCCTCTGCTTGTAGTACCTACCTCTTTATCACTCTAATAACTACATAAACCTCAAGGTTAGACAATTATATACCTATCCTGTACTCCCGGTAAGATAATATACTCAGGAACATAAGGTAGATCAAATTCACAATCCACGAACATCATGTAATAGCCCTTTCCAACACAAAATAGTGATTGGAGGTTGTAATTCTCTCTTTGGAACAGGATAAATGCAAGTAATGTGTGTCAGTGTTCTATTTCAAGACTCTGTTGCAACCATAATTTTTAAAACTGCTTGTTAAGCCCATGTATTGGGCAATTTTGAATGCTCATTTGGGTGATGGCACATCATGCAGCCACAACTACTACAACCTTCATAACATGTTACCGCAGGACATTATCAAAATTATGGCTGCAGTGATCTTTTAAAAATGGTCAATACTTTCTTTCTGTGCCCTTCAGCTAGCCATATAACAATAATTGCAACCTCCAATCGCCATTTTATGTTGGAGAGTGCATCCACATGACATTCCTGGATTGTGAATTTGATCTACCTTACCCAAAATCATGCACCTTTGAAATTTTTATAAATACTAGGTAGGCAATGGTATGGTTCACTAGGAAGACAAGGTCTGTTTTTGACTGGAGATCATGATTTTGCCATGAGTATCTGGGGTCCCTGTGTTTGCCACTACCTGCCAAAATCCTTTGTCACCAATCACACCCAAAGCCTGCCCCCTCCTGCCAGTCACATTTGAACAACGTGGCTATAGGATGTAACAGGGGCCCTACTACCAAATAAGTGAGTTTGATCAGCCAAGAAACCCAGATGGTGTTGGCTGATGCCAAAAGAGTAACCATGACACAGGCAGGCTGAGGCTTGACTAAGGCAGCCAGTCTCGGCACTTAACTAATATGGTTTGCCCCCATTTCATACCATGTATGAATGCAACCTCACATTGCTTACCTATTTACTTTGCTACATATGCCCAGACTACTTTATTAAAGATATACATGGGAACAGTTAAAGTTAAAGAGTTTCTCCATCAGTATATACTACAGTAGCCAACAAAACCTTTCCAATGTTTCATACATTCAAAATGAATGCCTTACAGTGTGTGGGAAAAATTATGTAAAATTCCCAAAGTAATATATGTACTAGAACTATGTTTGGTCTATGGCTATGCAAGGTTTCAAACTCCGACATCCAGATTTGGGAATGTTGTCCAATAGCACAAACTCACAACTCATTGGAAAGATTTTGTTGCCCAAGTTTTTTTGAGGCATTTTCAATCAAGTCAGGTGATTATGTTTATCAAAACCAAATAGAATTATATAAAGTCACCCGATATGTGAAGCATAGCCTAAGGTAGGGAGCATCAGGAACCCGCACCCTTATGTAAGCAAAAAGGCTTGGCGCCAAGAGTGGCAAAAAGTCGACTTCGGAAAATCCAAAAAATTTAGAGGACTATTCTACTCTGTATCCATAGTTTCAGGGAGCTGAATATCGCAAAAGCGATTGTCAAACTCCTCCTTGAGTTTACGGACAAGTTCTGGAGGTAGAGTACGATGTCCATGATATTTCTTGTTGGCCCATGCAGCCTCCGGGCCTGTAAGTCCCTGTGCATATGCATTGATAAATCAAGCAGCACGGTTGGCATATCTGCTAAAAGTGATCAAAATAATGATAAAGATTAGAAAAAAGAACCTTACCGTCTGATTTTCAGTAAACTGATTGAGTCAAGAGCTGTTTGCACATTCTTCTCCATAGCATCTATGTTGGAGGCCAATGGCGTTGACCGATAAATGAATTTTGATGCACCCCAGTACTGCTCAATAAAATTGAGTTCGCAGTGATATTTTGCGACTGTGTCGATGGTTTTGTGTCCGGGGAGTTGTCCTTGGGTGTAGCCCGCATTTTGACGTCCTCCAGCAGCGATCGGACGCGATCTCGAGCGACTCTGACTGCTTCATCACCTTCCGAGAGCTTGGCCTCAATTACTCTGGCTGGATCGACTGGTGGCTTCAGTAAGAACATGGTAAGTGTCCGCATCATGTCCAAAACAGATTAAACACTCACCTGTTCTGGATGCTCGAAAATCGTCGAGATTGCCTCTTCTATGTCACTATTATCATCGTCTTCATCGTCAGAGACTGTATCCACCTCCTCTGGTATGTTCTCTGTGTTGTTTTGCGGGGTTTTGGGCGGATCTGGCGCTTTTTTCTTCAAAAATGCGTGGATGAATGCCTGTCCTCCAGCTGCGAGTTCTCGACGTTTTTGGGCGTAAAATTGCTTCGTTTGAGGTGCATTTCCAGTGTAGTGACGGGGACAATGTGGTTTCTGCTCCTTTTGCTCCCTCTCAGCCTTTACAGCAAGCTTTTGGGCCCCTTGAAGGATGCTGGAAAAGCGGTACATCTCCTCCTCATTCTTGAGATCTTCTAGCTTGTTTTTATCGATTTCTTCGGCCTCTAAGTCAGGGTCAAGGTCGTAGTCGCTGCTGCTGACATCCTCTTCAAGGACTGGAAACAGAATGGGGTTGGTTTCGCTGTTTTCGGATGCAGAGGAGGTGGAATTTGGTGTGTAGTCTTCATCTTTACTGCTGGTGTTGATGTTCTGACTTTGTTTTTGATGACTATAGGTCTTAGAGAGGTTACTGAGCCGGGTATTTGACTTCTTGGATCGTCTACCCATCGTATTGCGACAATATCAAGCCGAAATGTATTTATTCAGTGTGTTTATCAGCGAAATCGTGGTCTACCACAGCCTCCGAGTAGATATAGGGGCTGATTACATAAGCGGCAAAATCCTGGGTCCCATCCTCGACCCGATTTTTTTTTGCTGTCGGACAGAATAAAAACAAATTCTGGGCACTTTTGTGTTGAAAAAAAAAATCCGATATTTTTTGATCAATTCAATGTATTTTCAAAATTTAAAAGCTGAGAGATGGTCTCCCAGATATTCTAAACACTTCCTAGCAGTTATATTTTACATTGTATTTACACTGAGCAAGTTATTGAGCCTGTCGTTGGAAGGCGGGTTTGCTTATATAAGGGGTGCGGGTTCCTGATGCTCCCTACCTTATATAGAGTCCATGCATGCATCAATAACCCCAATACAGCCACTCTATCACCCATAACCTATCATGCACAAACTGTCATCTTCTCAAACTTCTCAAATTCTTTCTCTGCTTGCTGCTGGTGTTTCTGGATCTCAAATCCACAAGGAAACTGGTGTTGGCATGGCAACCATCAGTTGACTACACTAAAAACATTATCCCAACCTTTCCAAGTCCTCTGGTAGCTGTCCTTCTATACTCTCTACTGCCAATATTGACTATGCTTGATGCATGATCAAGATGGGGAAGATTGAAAATGCTACACAAGCTGCCAAAGCACTTCAGAATATTACCAACAAGCCTTTTTCTGCACAAACAATGCACCAAAACCTCAAGAAAGCAGGTACGCAACCTGTAGTCAAGTGTGAACAGTCTCTTCTTCTACCCTGATATTGGAAATCTAAGGCTGGAGTTTGCTAAAAGGCATGCAGAGTGGACTTTGGAGGATTGGAAGAGGGTTATATGGTCAGATGAGACCAAAATTAGCAGATTGGGGTCAGATGGAAGGAAATATGTATTGAAAGATACAGGGGAGAGTTTGAGTGATAGGGTGGTAGAAGGGGCTGTCAAGTTTGGAGGAGGCAACTTGATGATGTGGGGCTGTATGACATGGAAAGGGGTTGGGTATGCCACCAGGATAGAGGGTAAGATGAATGCTGAATTGTACACTGTCATTCCCAGAGATGAACTTCAGCAAACCCTTGAATTTTACAATCTGGACTCAGAAAACATGATTTTCAGCAAGACAATGACCCAAAACACACTTCAAAACTGGCTAAACAGTGACTCCAGAACCTTGGAATGACAACTATGATATGGCCAGCACAGTCCCCAGACCTCAACCCCATTGAACACCTCTGGAACCACCTCAAGGTCCATTTGGAAGAGTACAAAGAACCAGCCCAAAGTGTTGCTGAGCTGTGGGACTAAGTACAGGAGGAATGGGGAAAAATACCAGTAGAAGTATGTCAGAACCTCATAGAGAGCCTTCCCAGAAGGCTTGCAGCAGTAGTTAAAGCAAAAGGAGGCTATACCAAGTATCAAGTTACAATAGACACCCTTAAAAATCTTGTGCAACAAAACTTTTCCAATGAGTTGTGAGTTTGTGCTATGAAACAACTTTCCCAGATCTGGACGTCAGAGTTTGAAACCTTGCATAGCCATATACCAAACATAGTTCTAGTACATATATTATTTTGGAAATTTTACATAATTGTTCCCACACACTGTAAGGCATTTATGTTGAATGTGCGAAACATTGGAAAGGTTTTGTTGGCCACTGTATGTGTCACTGGGAACTTGGAAGAGAGGGTTTGATGTTGAAGAGGAGGAGAACAGTGACAGTCTGAAGAGCAGCAACAATAAAAGCATCAAATACAACAATGACTACAGTGACAGTGAGCTTATGTTGCAGTTGAGGTTGAGAAGCTTCAAGCAAGGGTGTCCAACTTTAAAAACCTCAAGGGTGGTTTTGCTGTGTTGGGTGGGTTAAAAGCACAGAATTTGCTACACTTATCACTGACCCATGGCTCTATGTACTGTGTACATATAGTCTACATGAAGTCTACATGAAGTCTACATGTAAAGTATACATAAACTATACATAAAGTGTATGTATTGTGTACATACTGTGTACCTCCACTTTATATAATCTCTATGTACACTCTACATAATCTCTACATACACTACATGTAAGCTCTATATGCACTACATGTAAGCTCTACATACACTACATATAACCTCTATGTATGTACATACCCTCAGAGATATGCCTGATATCTGGCATCCTCCTGTCATTCCCACCATTGTTCTCTCTGTTCATTAGTCCAACTCAGATCCTCAGGTTCTTGGGAGAATTGAGGAGTGGGTGGACAGGACGATAGACATGTATCTTCCTTGGGATCACCAAGTGAAACCATGTCTTCATCATCAGAGTAGATATCAGAGACATACAACTCCTTCTTTTCTCCTTCTGTGTTGCTGATAGTGATCTGATTGATGAGGCTTTTCTTTGCTGTATGATAGCATCGACAATGGTGAACTGATTCTTGATGTTGATACAGACTGTCCTCCTTCCCCTGCACCCAATGTACAGCAACTCTTGGCTATCTACAAAGCCCAGACTCCTCCAACTCATCCAGGAGATGCCAATCCAGATCTCATGATGAGCAGACCTTCTGATTGCTTAACCCTTGGGGCTACCCTTACTGTGTTGATATCAAAGGACCATGATTATCAAGGTATGTTATCTATTCTTGACTTTTCATACAGATCTAACTCATTATTACAGTAACTAACCCCAAGGTCTACTACTATCATAGTGACCTTGAGGTTTGGCTATTTGAAGGCCGTATCAAAGAAGAGTGTTCCAATAAATCAGAACTTTTCTGGGCCCAGAAGGCCACAAATACTCTGATTACTGCCATTACTCTTGTGAGTTTGACCTGTTTTTTTCTCATCTAACCATTTGTCTGAATAATCTTTATTTAGGCTGAATCAACTCTTCCCACCTCACTTCCCCTGTCCCCTTCCTCTCTGGCACTTCTTGGTGCTCCTTTGCAGCACCGTCATGCTTCAGGCCAGTCAGTTGCTTCTGGTCACTCTGGCTATTCTACTGGGCCTCCTCCCAGTACTTCATCTGCTGGTGCAGAGCTGGGGGATGGGAGATCTGGAGTCTCTAGTCCTGACCAGATGAGAACACATCTTATCTTGGTTCTCCAGATCAGCAGCCAGCTAGCTAATGGCATCTTCAGCAAGGATAGCCTCCTCCAGTATGTGCAATACAAGGAGTGGAAGTTGGTGGCCTACCATTGGAAGCAGGAGAGTAGCTCAATCAAGAAGAGCTATCCTAGTCTCACTACCTCAGTGGTGAGGGAGCTATTTGTTAGCCAACCTCACTTCTACAGCAAATGGGTAACAAAATTTGAGGCTCTTCCTAGCTTTCCAACTCTCTTGGCATGGTATGAGCGGGCACCAAATGCAACAAGTCCTACTGACTTTGAAGCATGGGGAATGGTTCGGAACGAGTATAGCTTCACTCACCTTAACGCTCGGCTCATCACACTTGGTGCACAGTGGAGTGGAAGCAAGTTCCTTGGTGTTGGTCCCCCTCTAGCTGAGTCCTCTAAATGCAAACCTGATGTTGAATCCCCTGAGAAGAAGGAGAAGAAGAAGGAGACTATGTAAGTAGATTTATGTCTGTATTGGGTTTTTTTAATATTCTTCCAGTCTCTTTTGTTACTCTGTACTTGTGTCTCTCACTTTATGCCTCCTCTTCGCTCTGCTGCAGCACTTTGTGCCTTTTCTGCTTTGTTCTTGTGCTTTTCATATCATGGTCACTCTATTTATTCAGGCTTCCTGCTATTTATTTTCTGATTTGTGCTTTTTTCTCTTATTTTTTACTTTTTTACTTCTCACTGTGCATACATGAATACAGCTTAGTTGCTTTTTGAAACCTGCAGTCTTCCTTGGACTCATATTATGGACTTTTACACTTCTTCCTTGTGTTTCTGCTGTTCCAACTGGAAATACACATACAGATTTTCCAGATATTACCTAGGCCACTTTTGATTTATTTGTCAAGGCCAATTTTAGTTCTGATATCAAACTTCATACTGTTCTTGTTATGCTTTTGAGCATTTTGGAGAATCCTGAGCTATTTATGCTTCATTTACAAGCTCAGAATACTTTTTATACCAACAAAACTCCACAGCATTTGACTTCTTGGATTACAATCTTTTCTTCATTGCTGCTGCAGAGAGTTGGAGAGTCACAAGATGAGCTGTATACCAAGACTGAGCTTTGGGATGAAACTGTCCTTGCTGCTAAACTGGATTGCCTGGCAAAACGATTGGACTTTACCTTGCACACCATAACTGGAAAGCTAGAGGGGACACTGTTACCACTCAATCCACAAGCATTACAGCCTCTCTTGGTAGCCTGTCCACAGTCTTATGAATGTGTGACTGCTACATGCTGGCAGTATGCTTTGCATGTCAAGACCTGCATCCAGGATGTTCCTAGGGTCACTATTCTTCAAGGGGGTGCAGCCAATCCTTATGGTGCAGTAGTAAATGGGCAGTGTTGCAAATGCAAAATCACTTATTCTGCTAGCCATGAGGTAGCTTCCATGAATGGTGACCAAACCCAGTGTTACCTCAACCAATCAGCAGCCCCATGACCAGCCTGAAGAGGAGGAGCAGGAGAGAGTTTCCCACTACTTTGGTCCTAAGCAGTACTATTGTGTGGAGACTATCTGTTACCCTTGTGGTGCTGTCAAGGCTTGGGCTCTGTTTGCCAAATCCGAGTCACCCAACAAGATTCTCAAGTTCCTCCAGGAAGTTTTCCCTACACCTGAATCCTGCCCATCATTTATCTGCATTCACAGAGCATGTTTGGTTTTAAGAACTGTTATGTGCAATCCTATCTGGAGGCCCTGGCTGGACACTTCTTGCTTTGTTGTTGACACCTACCACTACAACAACCACAAGGCCTCTGACAAGTTATGCCAGAAATGGTGCAATCCAGCACCTGAAGACGGTTCTCAGCCAAACCTTGTGATTATTGACTTTGATGCTCAAGGTCTACCATACTTCAAGCGTGCATTCAATACTCAGGTTTGTGAGCAGTTGAATGCATGGCTTGGTGGGTTCTCTGCTATTCTGAAGCAGATGACAATATCCAACTTCAAGTGGCTGATTCATGTGATGTTATACTACTCATGGGTTGCAAAAGTGATGGTAAGCTGAATTTATTCCCACACTCCAGACCACCTTGTTTTTGCATTAAATCAAAGATTCCTGCTGAGCTGTATTATTGGCCACCTTGAGACTTGTGTATAACATATGTGGCATGTACAGGATCTATATACATAAATTAGAGTTGAGTGTGACCCCCCTTTGAAGCAAGGACAGCCTGAACACAATCAGGCATCTGGTAGATGTGCTGGTTGACAGTTTCGATGGGTAAAGCATCCCATGCTGCATGCGCAGCTGCCTTGAGGTCATTTATGGTACTGACAGTATGCTGGGCTCGAATGATCTCCTTGAGATCATGCCAGAGTGGCTCAATTGGATTTAAATCCAGAGATTGGGCAGGATGATCAACAAGAGAAATTCCAAATTGATGGAACCACTAAGTGGTTGATTTTTCTCAATGACTTGATGTGCCGTCCTGCTGAAAGTCAATGTAACCTCTCTCCTCTTTGACCTCCTGATAAAATTCCTTCAGTGCTCCCTCCTACACTTAACACTGGCCCACAGGTGTGTGTACACTCCTTGTACACTCCTCATAATGTGTCCACTGTGTCTCCATGTTGTGTCCACTGTGTCTCCATGTTGTGTCCACTGTGTCTCCATGTTGTGTCCATGTTGTGTCCATAGTGTCCACAAAGTATCCAAGAAGTGGACACAGTATGTATATGTTGTGCTTGTACACTCCTCATACACTCCTTATCTACTCCTTATCCACCCTGTGTACACTCCCCATATAGTGTTATACTGCCTATGAAACTATGAGGGTTTCAACTTGAGGTCTGCAGGAAAAGAGCCTTAGAGTTGCAATGCAGGAATACCATGACAAGACCAGGCTGTTACTCCATGCTGTATGTAATGTGGCCTGGACAAAGATAAATTAGCTGACAGTTGGCTGGCTATTTGTGTTCAACTACCCTATTTCGACCCTTCACGTTTTGTAGTTGTTGACGCAATGCACAACCTTCTCCTTGGCCTCGTACACACACACACTGCATGACCATTCTTGGACTCGGTGTTCAGGAAACTTCCAAATTGAGAGCTGAAGCAGAGAAAGTCCTGCACATCTTATTTCCTCATGGCTGGGAGCTAGGGTTTACCCCCAAGGAAATAACCATGATAGAGTACCTCAAAGGCTTGCTCAAGGGCCTGCTGAATGAGGAGATTGGTGAAAATCTTTTGGCAGTTGTTAAGCACTTTGAGCGACGGTCATTCTCATGTTTGAATTTTGTTCACAAGTCTCTTGGGCTCCCTCAGCCATCAGTCCACGGAAGGCCATTCATTAAACTCAAGCTGTGTACAGACATAGTCAACTGGCGTGCAAGACAATAGGAGCAACCCACCATCCATCCTGACTTTTCAGCAGACGATTTGGCAGAACTGCAAGCCAATATCAAGGCTATGATAACCCCAACTTGGACTTCAAAAATCCCTGAGAACCTCAGACAGGCAAGCCATGGCAAATTGAAGGCAGACCAGTGGCGTCTTTTGGGAACTGTGTACCTCCCAGCTTCCCTCATTCGGCTTTGGGCACACCAAAGAAACGGCCCAACAGCTTCCGACGCAATAATATGTAGACAACAGGTTCTGGAAATAACGATGTCACTATTCTCGGCAGTCAGCATTGCAACTGTGCATACTACTTCTGAAGGAAAGGCAGAACTGTATCTCCAACATATCCAGGCGTATTGCGATAGGGTCAAGAATCTCTACCTGAACTATCAGTTCCGTCCTAATCATCACATGGCATTTCATCTCTCAGAATATCTTTGCATGTACAGCCCTGTCCATAGTTGGTGGACCTTTCCCTTTGAAAGAATCATTGGCATGCTGCAGTGTATACCAACCAACAACAAACTGTGTAAGTCACCCCACACATACGTCCTACAACTTTCTAACTCAATGGATTCCCAGCAGAGTACAAAGGAACTATTGCGAAGTCATTTACCTGCACCTGCAACCTTCAATCGCTTCTACAGAAGTCCAACTGCCCCCCTGCAATGAAAAACTCAGAAGGATTCTTTAAACAACTTGTAAATCCGCAAGTCCACAATGGTGTCGCTGTTACCAATCTTTTGGGCACATCTGCAACTGGGGGCAGTGTATTGGAGGAAGATGTTGAGCACTCGGAAACTTGGGATGGTCGCACCACTTTGTTACCTGGAGAGCTGATCTTAGCACTGAGAAATCGGTCGATCAAGCAACACCATGGTCTTCTGTCTTCTTATGTCACAATTGATGGCCTGACCTATGCTGTGCAGCCAAGACATTGAGGAAACAGCCAAGTTATGATGAAATGCCGTGAAACTAAGCAAGAGTATCCAGCCCTCGTGTGCTACATCACGCAGATAGAGGATCAAGGACAAGTGTCAACCTACCTAGCCATTAAACAGTTGAAGAAGATCACAGTTACCCATGACCCTTTCAAAGAATACCCATTTCTTCACATGTTTCTTCATAGCTGAGACTACAGAGAACTTGAAATGATTATGCTGGACTGTGTTTCTTGTCATTTTGCGAGACTTGATATTAATTGGGATGGCCAACCTGTAGCCTTAGTAGTTTCTCTCTTGTGTGCCTAACCTGTACTACGCCATTGTCACTATATACATGCCTCAGCAAATATATGCCTTTAAAGTTGATTCCCACAAACCGTGCTGGGTCTCTCTCCTTTGTGACCAAAATCGTAGCATGCCTTTGGCCCTCGTGGCTCTTCTCATCTCCTCCTCATCACCTCCTTCAGTGCACCCTCAAGAGCACATCCAGCATGCAAACACTATTTCAAGCTCAATATCCTAGATATTGCAAGGCTATAACAATGATCCAATGATAGGAGAAAATGTTGAATTTGTGGCATTGCAATATCTATTTTCTAAATGATACCTTTCATAGGCTGGAGATGAAAGATGTTGTAGGTGCATTTGCAAGGCTCAGAAGCAATGTTATTGTTAAAATTTCGAATCTTTATTGTCTGTTCTTCACACTGTTTTTGGTCAAAGTGATTCATTCTCACAAACAAAATACCCAAGGGACACCTAAAATTAGCAGTTGATTTGAAACTGATTATATTTCATTTATTTAAGGCTATAAACGGACAACCAAATAGGTAGCATGGAGTTTTGCATTGAGCACGGATTTTGAGGATTAAATAATCACTGCCCAGAGCAGTGATTGCTCTATTTTAACACTATTCTCAATACTTGTTGAGTTATATCCCTTTTGATATATTTACATTACATAGTCTCCATTTGGACACATGGACTGTTGGCATCAGTTTCTGACTTGTATATACTGATGTAGTTCGCTCTGGAGTCCCTTAGTTCATTCCCTGACTATAGGACTCCAGGTATGTAGCCATACTCTCAATATCAGTTCATTCCCTGACTATAGGACTCTAGTCTCGCTTGTAGAGCATCAGTCTACCACCAGCTGCCTGATTTCAACAGGTTATGGGCCCTGGGCTGCTTTAACAACAAGCAACACACCAAGTCACTGTCAACAACAGAACTCAACTCATTTTTGCTCTCCTGCGCTTTGCTTGCATCCATTTGCTCCCATTCTTCATTCGTCGTATGTCGCTACTGTTCTTGTCACTACACCATGTCCTCGTCATCACCATCCTTCGCAAAACTCGGCCACACCAACTATAACAGCTGGGCTGGTGACATGGAGGCCTGGTTTCGCTCCCAAGGCCTCTGGAGGCTGGTCTCTGGCTCCTCACCTCGTCCTGTGCCTCCAAAATCATCAACTACTTCAAGAGGCAGCCAAACCATGCCAGAATCAGCTGAAACTTTGTCCACCAGCTCAGTACAAGCCCCTGCATTGCCCTACGTCACAGGGTGAATACGAGGCCACTCTGGACATCTGGGAGACCAAGGCTGACAGAGCTGCTGGCTAGCTCTGGCTCATGGTGGAGCCTGACCAAAAGATCCATGTTTCTGGCATCAAGGACGATCCCTGTGCCATGTGGAAGGCCCTGGAGGACATATTCATCCAGAAGAAGCCTGGGGCTCGATTCAACGCCTATGACAACCTTTTTTTGGTCAGAAGAGGCAAAAACGAATCCCTGCAGGCCCTCATCAACAGGGTGGACAACCTAATGCAACAAATTTGCAATGTTCGGCCCAAGGAGTTCAATCTGGGAGCTCTGGACAGTGAGCTGGCCTCTATGGCACTCATTAGGGCGCTCCCAGAGGAGTGTTTGACCTTCACAAGCTCTCTTTTGCTCCTGGAGAAGCTGGATCGCACCGCCATCCACCAGGCCTTCATAACGGAGGAAACACAGCGTCGCCATTGCGCAAATGACACTCCAAGCGTCACACTTGCCTCCATGGCCTCCAGCTTGTCAAACAGCCCCTCCTGTGGTTTCTGCGGTGTTGCTGGCCACCAAACAGATAGGTGCTATGCGTACCAGCGTGCTCAGCAACGTGCGCAAGAAAACGTGACAAAACGATGGTCAGAATGTGACCAAAGGCCCAAATCATTGGCCAACACATCCTCCTCCACCCCCAGCAGCTCCTCTGCCTCCCAGGCCACAGTAGAGTTGACAGGCAGTGCTACAGTGCATTCCTCTGGTCCTAGCAACCCTTCCCAACCCCTCCAGCTCAATGCTGACTTCCATTGGATCCCAGACACAGGTGCCACTGCTCACGACTCCCCATGGTCATTGGCTAAGGGATTACAAGCCCCTGTGCATTCCTGTTCATCTGGCTGACCACAGCATTGTTTATACAGCTGGGGTTGGCTCCATGGTATTTGAGCCTGTGTTGGGAGGAAAGAAGGTTGCTAGGGCTGTAGAGTTGACTAGAGTACTTCATGTACCAGATTTGCAAAGCAATCTGCTGTCCTGCCTGTACCTCACTCTTTCCAAAGGCTATACCATCACAATTACATCATCCTCCTTTCGCTTCAGTCACCCTGAGGGCCTCCTGTTCACTGCAAGCATCACTCTTTCATTCTCTGCTGTTTTAGATGGCACCATAGTTCCTCCTGAAGCTGCTGCGCTCGCTTCAACTCTCCCTCTTGATCTATTGCTCCTTCACCGTTGCCTTTGCCACCACAACGTCGTGGACATCAAGAAGCTCATCTCTGGTAATCTGGGGACTGGTCTGACGCTTACATCAACTGCAAAACCTGATCCCATCTGTGAGCCCTGCTTGGCTGGCAAGATGCACTCTGGATCCTTCCCCAGTACTGGCCATACCAACTCTACACCTCTTGAACTTGTCCATACCGACCTCCATGGGCCTCTGTCAGTGTCCTCAAGGCAGGGGTATCACTATTGGATAGTCTTCATTGACTCAGCAACTCGATTTAGGATTGCTAGCCCTCTGAAGCAAAAAAGTGATGCATTTGAAGCTTTCAAGGCCTACAAGGCATGGGCAGAGACTCAGACTGGCCACAAGATCAAGGCCCTGCATGATGACAAGGGAGGGGAGTACATGCCCAATGCATTCAAGCAGTTTTGCATCAATGCAGGCATAGAACGGCACCACACCACCAGGAATAGGCCCCAGCAGAATGGAGATGCAGAGAGAGGGAACAGGACCATGGACAATGACATTACAGCCATGCTCAGTAAAGCAAATCCGCCTCTATCTTTGTTTTTTTTTTTAAATCATCAATTTATTTGTACTGGGGCTCAGTCGCAGCCCGGTCCCTATCTAACTAAGCACAGTATGCAGTACACTACGCCATGCCATAGGACTTGGAATAAGTGGGTCTTCCCCCACCATTTGATATACAAGCCTCCCCCTGGACGAAAGCTCAGAAAGCTCCGCACTGGTAGGCGCGGCAGATGTGCTGTCAATCGTCAGCAGCCCTACTGGGGCTAATGGGGCAGCACAGGGTGTCCACACCCCCGCACCAATACCTTTGGTCTGGAGCTGACCGCTGGTCCACACACCTCCATCGGGCCTCCTAGCAGACAGCGAACAGCACTGAAGCATGCTGCCACCCACAGAGAAATCATCTGGCCTCACAGGAGCCTAACCCCACTCCACCCTGTCACCCAACTCGGGGCTGCCAACAAAATCATCCGATCCCCTCGGAAGGGACTTCAAAGGCGAAAGTCCTAGGATTCGCCCAAAGAAAGTCCATGAGCTCCCCCAGATGTCTGGGAGAATTGGTTTTGCCGTGCTGCGTAAAGCTGCATCAGCCAAAAAGATGGGTGCGGGTCTCAATGAAGGTCCCACATCTGCATTGGATTTCTCCATCGATGTTGAACCGGGCGTGGTATTCGCCCAGCAGAGCATGCCTGAGGATGCATCTTGCCATCCTTGCCATTGTCGCTAGGGACTCGGTGGCAGTAAACGACAGCCAAGTGCCCCCTTTGAGGACACTTGGCTTGAGAGGCTGGTCTTGCATGTCCCCCATTTGGAGGAAGTGCTTGCCCCGGTAAGATGTATGTTGAAACTTGGATATCCAAGAATCAATGCAAGATTTTGCGACTGCTTGGTGGACGCTATCAAGTGAGGTCTTGAGGCAATGAGGGGTCCATGGCATGCTTGGCGGCTGCGATGTGATTGGTGAAAATCATGATCATGTTGCAATCATCGAACTGAATCATTCGGATGATTGCCACACATAAGGCATAGAGCTCAGCATCTGGGGCTGTGACTCTACCTGCAGCAAATTTGGCCTTGGTGACCATCCTGCCGCTAGAGTGCATCATGTAGCCAGCAATGGCCTGGTGCCGTACTTCCTGGGGGACCGTGGCATTGGTCGCTGCGATGTATGCATTTGGGATCTCGTTCACCATGGTGAACTTAGATTCTAGTATCTGCTCCCTCTCCTTGAGAGCCTCCTTTCTCTCGCTCAGCTCCCTGGGGGGCACGAACTCATCAAAGGCAATGTGGTCCGTCAGATGGACACCGGGCTGGTTCTCTTCCGCAGTGGGGTCGAACAGCTTGGTGAGTTTGGGGAGACGCTTTTGAATCTCCGTGATGGTGCTCCGCACTTTATCCGCCTGCTTGGATGGCATCCATGCAAGAGACAGCTTGTGGGACTCGGCATCCTTTCAGTAACTTTGTCCCAAGAGCGACCTAGTTGGGTGGGTTGCTGAGAGAGTCGCCACCCTATAGATGGATCAATCTCTCAGCTTCCTTAGATGGAGGTGGACGGGGATCAGCCCAGCCAGAGCTTCGACCCCCCCTGTTGGAGAGGTCTTAAATGTACCCACAATCCACAGAGCGGCTTGCCGCTGCATGGTTCGGAAATGTTTTAGGGTGCCCTTGTATCGGGCGCTATCAAAGAACCATAACCTATACCCATATGTGACTATGAGAAGCACACACGTTCAGTACAAGAGTCTTTTGTGAAGCGGGGACAGACCCCACATTGAGTTTCCCAGCATGCGCATCGCCATCACTGTGGTGAGCGCCTTGGTGGAGTAGAACCAGACATGCTCGTTGAAGAGCAGTTTCTGATCAAAGTAGAACCCAAGAAATCGCCAGTACATCTTGGGTGTGAGCGGCGTGTCTCCTGTGTAAGGAGCATAGCCCAGGTCCAGGGCCGGGTTCTCTGGCTTGTGGGCCCTGTCAAAATGAAACAGTTCAGTCTTGCTGTGCTCAAGCTCTAGACCGACTGCGGTAAACAATGGAAAGAGAATGACATAGGCCTTCTGGAGGACTAAATTGTTCCCTGTAACTGATTTGGACTGTGCGGCCACAGTGCCATCATCAATGTAAGACAGGAGGGTGGTCCGGGGACCATCCCTTGCTGCCCAGATTTTGTATAACCTCATGACTGGGGCTACAAACTGAGCCGATAGAACTGGAGATAGGGCGCTGTCTTGGCCTACCCCAGTATCTGCCTGCATCGGCTGTGATTGGAAGTTGTTCCATCGATACAATGTGAACCACTTTACCAGATATGTCTCAAAGAGATTCACCAATAGTGGTGAGAACCCCTGGAGGCGTAAGATTGCCAAAAGCATCTTGTGGTTGATGGAGGGGAAGAACTGCGCAATGTCAAAGGCCACCACACTTGTCTTCTCCCGCCTCTATCTTTGTGGGTGGATGCTCTGGCTGCTCAAATCCGGGTCTGGACTGCCTACCAATGCAGCGCTTCTTTTCCCGTTACCACCACCAACACCCATTGGAACCTTGGTACTCCTCTACCCATTTCCCCCTCCCTAGGTGAGGCCCTTGCCTGATAGTCAATCGGGTGGTAACAACATGACAAGTGGCACATACTGCCCATGTCTTCCAACAGAGAAGGCCCCAGGGTGGGCCGATCGCGGGTGTCTGATGCTACGAATTCTCAATGGAGCTCGGCTCCAGCAACAGTACCACCAGCCCCATCATCTGATGACCAGTTGGCCTTGGTTTCCTCTGGCTCCAGGCCTGGCTCATTGTTGAGCCAGTCCAGGAGCTCGATCACTCCCACGTGGCAATGATACGTAGCCGACACCCCCGCCCCCCGCCCCCCCCTCAAGGACCCCCTCAAGGGTGGGTGGACGACGATCTGCCTCTGAGGACAGCCCCTCAAGGCAATCAACCCCACAGGGGAGCACGGACCTCGAGATGAGGGATGCCACCCCCTCCACACATGGGCAACACCCCATCTTCCTTAGCCTGACACTGGAGCCTGTGACAGTGGAGGAGGATTTTGAAGCTGCCACCTTAGCCCCCGAGACTGTCACGTCCCTTTTGCGGACGTGCAACGAATTTCCTGACAACTACCCCTTATGGGATCTGTTGCTCATCCAGAAAGCCCTTAAGGACTTTGCCACTGCCTTGGACCTGCCTGCCTGGCAGAAGATCCGCCGTCCCTCCCAGACAAGTTTCAGTGAAGATGAGGATGTCACCATCTGCATCCCTGTCGCCTCTCGACCCACGTTTGCCCCAAGGGGGCCGAGCCCCCCCAGGCACTCTACCCTCCCCCGTTCATCCCCCCCAGTGGAGGACCCAATGGAGGAGGACAATGCCACGATTGCCCCTCCCCGACCCAAGGAAGGACAGTCATCATACCCGGTCAGCAGGCCTCAACCTAAGAAGCCAGTTGTCCCATTCCAACACCCAACCCCTGGCCCCCCACTGCCAGTAAATCAGGCAACTCGCCCACTGCCTCAGTCCTCCTCGTATGCTTCGGCTGCAAAGAAGGCCCCGGCAGGTCCCTCCTTGGCCAATTTGGCTAAGGCAGCACCAAATCTCACTGCAAAGCGCCTCCTCGAGGTACAGCAGAAAGCGGAGGGTCCTTCTAAGAAGAAGAAGAAGACCACCTCCACTCCGTCCTTCACGTCTCGAGGGCCCTTGTGAAAGCAGGTCCTTGTCATGTTCAAAGGGAAGGCCATCCCTACTGGCTTTCCTGTCAACATCCTGATGGCAGGCTGCAACGCCACCCTCACCCGCACGAACGGCACCACACGTGTCCTTGCTTCGCAATTAGCCTACGATGGCCTTTCACTTTCAACCACTTTGGTGGTGAACCCGAAGGACATTGATATCATCTGTGCCAAGGTCTTGGAGGTGTGCCCTGCATCTCACAAGGACAAGACCTGGGTCGGGCTCCCAACATCGACCTCCTATCTTAAGGTGGTTGATGTCCCATTCTTCAAGAACATTGCGGACAGTATGCTTGCCACTGCCGATGATGTCGCAAACGCACTCAAGGCCTCCCCCTTGGCGCAAAACATATACTTTACGGGCCAACCCAGGCTTGTTCGTAACTCAAGACACAGTACTACATGTACTGCGTACTTCAATATCTGGGACTCACTTGCCGGCACCAAGGCAAAGACCCTCATTGGCCAACTTGTCTCCATGGGAGGCAAGACGTGCCAGATCCAGGCTGCCAAGGCCAACCCCAGAGCAGCCCTATGCCAGCAATGCTGGCGATGGGGTCACTCCGCCTCTGGCTGTACGGCCAAGGCACTATCATGCCCTGAATGCAGTGGCCCCCACGAACAAGGACAACATCGTCAAATGGCGGGCTGCTGCAAGAGGAACCTGAATGCCACCCCACTGGTACCGCAGGTACCGATGGGGGTGCCATGTATGCACATACAATGCGTTAACTGCATGGGAAACCATGCAGCTAATAGCATGAAATGCTCCTTCTGGGGCCACCGCTTCAATTCGGATTGGATCAAGCGACAATATGCCGAGGTACGTCAGCACCGAGCTAACTCCCAGAACCAGTCTAACACCCCGCACGTAGGCCAATGAGTCACACCATCCGGGAAATTAGAGTATTGTCCTTCAACGTAGCATGTAACTATTTGCATGTTGACACCCTGCAAATACTTTACACTGGCCCATGGGTGTATGTACACTCCTTGTACACTCCTTGCACACATATTGTATACAACATGGACACAGTGCAGACACAACATGAACACAGCTTATGCACTATATATCCACTCCTCATACACTCCTTGTACACTCCTTGTACACTCCTCAT